>VYZW01009660.1:45991-67432 GCA_013401315.1 Balaeniceps rex
GGCAGCGCCTCGGCGGGAGCGGGGTCGGCGGCCCCCGGCTGCGCCGCCTCCGCTGCCCTTCGCGGGTCTCTTCCAAAAGTTTGCCCTGGAGGAGGCGGCTGCTGGGCACGGAGCTGCCGGTGCCTCCCCAGTCGTTACTCTGTAGTAACGGCGTGGTTCAAGGCTGTGGTTGAAGAATACAGTGTCAAAGCGACTTGTTGGTCACGATTTTGCCGCTGCCCGGTCGGAACGATGCAGGAAGATGCGAGGCTGGGTGTTTGTTGGTTTTGTTGTCCTGACGCGTGAGAGATGCGTGTGGGTGCGGTGGCTGGGCAGTGAGGATGGTGGAGGGGGAAGACCCCGGGGGAACAGCGGGCCCTCTCCTTGACTGCCTTCTTTCCCGGCGCCTGACACGATCCTGCCTTTGCATTGATCGAAAACTACTTTCTAGCCGAGTTACTGCTTTCTGCAGTGATAAAATGAAATCCCTAAACAGATTTGTATTCACTAGGAAGTATCTCTGCAGAAGTAAGTGGTTTTTTTCCTGAAATAAAATAACAACGCAATCAGTGACGGTATTTGATTATTGATTCTTAGTTCTGAAAAAACAACATCAAGAAATTTTACACCAGCTATTTTGTTTCGTAAAATGATGTGAAAGGCTGAAAAGTTCCCTTCAGGGCTTTGCCATCGGTGACTCAGGATCACCCAGCGCCAGGCTGCGCGCAGGTTCGTGCAGGGCGAGGAAAGCTGCTGGGGCTTTGCTCCGTTCACAGGCAAAGTTGGAGGGTTTGGGGTTTGTTTGTCTTCTCAGAAGGAGCAGCTGAAAATGCCGTTAGCAAATTGTCAGTTGGGCTTTATCCAGTTGAGTGCTGGGAATAAAAATCATGACTTAGAGCCGAGGCAGGAGTGGATTAAAGATATAAATCTTCTATTAGCACTGTCATTTTTATATAGGCTGCATTACACTTCGCAGTGTATAATCAGTAATGCAGAATGTCTGTAGGCTTGGGGACGAGGTGGGGATCGACCTGTGGCTCTAATGACCAGTTGTGTAGCGCGTAACTGTATCCATCACACCATAAACGGCCGGTTAGTTCACGCTCAAATGGGCAAGGTCACGGGAAGTGATGAATTACAATTGCCCTGGCCCACTTCAGAGAGTCAGCATATATAATATTAAATTGCTTAAAACCATTTCATCCTCTCTAGGTCTATCTCTGAAAGTATCAGAGAACAGAGAGCGATGTGGTAATTTGTCTGGGAAGTATTCCCCTCTTACATTTGGGACAGCCAATGCTAATTTTTCACTGACAGCAACATTTATTAAATTCATTTGACTGGACTTCTAAGCCAAAACAACAACAACCAACATCAATATGCCATTAAAAAAAAAAAGACCCAGACGAGTCAATAGTCTTCAAAAAGAGAGAACATGAATCAGAGCCTTCTAGACACGAGTCCATTTTACAACCAACACAGTCATACTGATGCCATTAGAAAACTGTCTCATTTTTCTGCTCTTAATTCAATGTGTCAGGTGTAAAATGTGCTTTATAAATAGTTTCAAGTGCTTCCATGCTAGGCAAATGGATACTCCATGAGAAAGTATTTATGACCGTAGACAAGCAGTAACTACTGCCGTATGGTAATGAGGACCTTGCATTGGAAATTACTTCGAAAATACGCCGGTAGTGACCAGACAAATATAAATTGCATATTAACCATAACTTGTCAAGAAACAGTGTTAGTTCCAGCAATTGCGAAGATTCAAGAAAAAAGGTTACAGGAAAACTTCACATGTACTTGAATGAGATCTATAAAACCCTCTTTTTTCTCTTTTTGTTATACTTTATGTTTCTCTCTAACACACAAACCCGTGACATCTCAGCTGCTGTGTGTTACGATCAACATAGTGTTACTTCTCAATGTTCTTTGGATCAGCTACTCACTGCTCTGTAACGCAGCATAAACTTTGGAATCCATGTAAGAAAAAGTAGAATGATCCACTTGTCCGGTAAATTGAATCATGGAGATGTCATCTGTGACAGTTCCTGTTCCGAATCTCCCTGGGACTGCAGGGGTGCTGGTGCCCGCACGTAGGGACACCCTGTCCCTTTCTCACGTCCTTCTTTGTTGAGGGAAGGGGGCAACTTCTTGCATCCGTGAGCACTGAGAACTGAGTCTACTGCATCCAAAGTAGTTTTGGTGGCGGACAAACAAGTAGACAGAGGAAATCTAATATAAAGCAAGAAAAAAAGCCCAAAGATACAAAAGCCCTTGGATAAAATGCAAAATCTCCTAATAAAGCCTTCTTTTACTTCTAAGCCTTTTTACAGCTTTTCTGAAATGATTGCAAATCTTACCACCTTGCTGACACTACTATGAATAATGATCTTTCGCTCTGAGATCTGTAACAAAAACTTTTCGGGTCTAGCTGGGAATGCTAAATACTCGCCTTATTTCTGTATCATTACAGCCTTGACTTCAGGAGCCTCCCCAGGGCAGTGAACCTGGTTTTATTCTTCACGCTCTTGGCTCATCTTGTCAACGCGGCAAGTAAATTAGCTCTTCCAGGGGAATCACTCTCTTGTTGGGCACTTTCATGTTGCAGTGATGGCCAAATGATTTTTAATTTTTTTTTCCCCCAACAGAGAAAAAGTCTGTTAAAACATTGTTTGCCTTGTTTGGAGGAAAAATAAAAGAAAAAAACCCACAACCCAGAAATAGAAAAGAATTATTATCTTAGCTGGCTAGGGTCTGCCATTATAAATTCTTTCAAACCAAACATTTGTACTGAAATTACGGGGACACAAGAAATACTTGTGTCTTGCTCTTAACACAGTTGGGACTACAATTTGTGCTTAAAAAAAAGAGGAGTTAAGCTAATACTTCTGTGGCTTTCTTCATTCTTTAATAATAAAACATTCTCTACCAGATCATGACTCTCTGCTGTTATCAACCTAATATTGATCTGACTGTGAGCTGGGTCATGGAAGGAGTTACTAATTGGCATTTCAGAAGCACATAATTACTGTGTAATATAATATGTATGTTATACCCTTTTACTCTCCTCTTCCTTCTTCCCTGCCTTCCTTTCACTTTTATTTATTCATTAGCTTTTAGACTGTAAACTATAAAAGGCAAGTGCAGATATGTCCTTAGCAAAAATTCTGCAGCAATTTTAATCAGTATGCAGGGACAGTATCAGGAATTTTTACATGTCATGTTTATTGTAGTAGTGTTTTAACAGTCACTAATTGATGAATAATGGTTTACTAATAGTTTTCTTATTTACAATTAGGTTGAGGAGCGCATATTTAAAGGGGATTTGTTGTGTACCCTGTGGACTCATATGTGTGTTTACAGCAACTAAGATTTTTACACCAAACCTGCACCTTAGGAGGAAACATCTGCCTGCTCCTGCAAACTGCTGTACACACACCTCCTCCTAAAGAGGGGGAGATACTAATATGTGGCTGTCCCTGCTCATAAAGGTTGCTCGGTAATAATTTTCAGGTTGAAACTTCAGGTAGTTAGACCTTTAAATGCCCACAGGATGTGCACAAAACAGGCTTTGTGCAGGTATGGGAATCATTCAGATCTACCAGCTGTTTGGGAAATAAATCCCTTACAATGAGAACAGCATTTCTGAAATCCATTACATCAACACCAAGCCACTAACAGATAATCCAGTGAGTGTTCAATTATGAATTATCCAGGATAATACATAAAAAAGGCACAAGTAATACGGAGCTGTGTCATTGTTAGGAAGGCAGTCTATGGCAGCATAATAATGCCAAAAAAAAAAAAAAGAAAATGTGATACATTTGAAACTAATAGGTTTGCATGGTATTTTGTTTAAGGCATTAGATGACCAGAACACTGCTGTGCCATGTGGAAACATGTCTGTATTGCCACGTGAGGAACCACAGCTCTGGGGAAGCGCAGTGCGGAGCTGGCAGTGGAGGCTGGAGGCAGGCTGGCGGTGGGGAAGGCAGGTCGCTGTCATGCCTCTGGACATGGCCATCTCAAAATGCATGTTTAGAACAAAATAAATATTTTTATTTTTGTAAACGCTGAGCAGATGTACAATGCCCTTGTGTTTATCCTGTTCTTGAGACTCTGTCAGAAGGAGCATAGTGACCCGTTGGGGGACACCAGAAGTGATCGTAGCACTAGTGAAAGAGACTGGCTTGGAGCATGATAGAAATGCCTCGAGTCTCGTTCCCTGGAAGCGTTTTGGGCTCTTTTGCATCCTCATCAGCTGCAGTTGCTTCTCTTCCATTCTGGTAAACTGGCTTTGATCACATTTGGGTTGAGTGGAGTTGCTGGTGTGATTTATTAGTATTTTGCAGACCAAAAATACAGCCATGGTGACATGTATGTATGGGGAGAACAAGCTGGAGGTCTCTAGATGGAAATTCGAAGAACTAATCACAACTTGTAAATCTTCCCATCTCCATGTATTACCTTTCTGTATTGTTTCAGTCTCCTTGCCAACATCTGTACTACCGGAGAATAACCAGTGCCTTTTCCTTTTTAAAGCAACCCTTCCTTTATCGTGAGAAGATGCACGGTTACAAATAAAAAGCTGCAGGAATGAGGAAAAAACCATTTGAAATACTTATATTTTCCCCTTCCAGTCTATGAAGAAACAATTGCTCTATGTCAAAGGTAACATCAAGATTAGTTTTATTTAGGTGACTTTCAATTGGTACCAATTTCAACAAAACCAGTACTAGTAAAAAAAAAAAAACCACAGTACTATTAAAAAAAAAAAAAGAGATCAGGGAAGAGATGCTATCAAATCCCAAGTTTACGCTGTAAGGAGCGGCGCAGCGGCAGCACAGGTCTGGCGCTCGGGCGCAGCGTGTCCCAGCAGCAGTTGCCCAGCGCTCCCCAGCAGAGATGGAAGTGGTCAGGGTCATTCCCTGCAGGGGAGTGCGGTTCCGTTGCCTGCCCTGAACTTGCTGGGGGGTTACGTTTGTTGGCTCTTCTTGCACGTACAAATGGTTAATATGCTTTCAAAACTTTCCATTCTTAATTCCTTGCTCTTTTTGTAAAAACTTAAAAGCAATTAGCAAAAAGCGTAAATGTTGGATACTTCTATATGTTTAAGTATATATACTGATTCTGTGGTATAGATTTTATATATATAACGTATATAGCCACAGACATGCACACCAGTCTATTCTAATACATATGCAATTTATAGCTTTCAAGTTAACCATAATGCTAGGAATTTAGAAGGCAGTACTTTAAAACTAATATACACAAATGTACATGAACGTTATGATAAATTATATTTAATAATAGGTTAGTACTTTCCTGGATTGTAATCATATAAAAATTTTCCTACTGCAAATCATTACTTTAAGAAATATAGCATTAAGTTTGATTCTCTTTGAAGCCACTTAAGATATAGGTCTGTGAGTGTTAGGTAACACTTTCCTGAAAGGATACACATCATGAGGAATTTAATCTTTCTCATTCTTTAATCCAAAACTGTTTTACTAAACACATATAAAGATAATTTTGTGCTTATTTTGTTCACTATTTCATTCTTAAACTTGGCATGGTAAGACTTGCATGCTGCCCACCAACTGAACATTGTTTTGGAATTTATTTAGGACCTTTCATGTTTAAAGATTTTTATCTGAGGTCCTCAAATTGAATCATAAATGTTAAATTACGCAACACCCAGGTTAGTGATTGTGCTGTGTTAATCATTTGACAACTTTTTGGATCAGTGACTTTGACTTCTCACGTGTTGACAACACCCAGTGTTAGTGGCAGCATGTGCCAGAAGCAAAGAATCATCTTACGCACCTACAAATTAACATCTATGATTCCTGAAAATGAGGCATCTGATAGTGGCAGAATGCCTTAAGGGCTTTTTGTTTCAAAGAAACAGAATTAGGCACGCAGGTTTGTTACACTGTGAATGGAGTTAAGAGTGATTCACAGCAATATAGGCCAACGGGAGGTACCTAAGGGAAGGCAACACCTAGAATCACAGTCATCAGCTTAATTAAAGACTCTCCACAGTCCTGAGCTTGAGGTTAGTGCAACTGCTGCAGATGAGGGTGTGATTTATTTCATATTACATTTAACCAGTAGAATAGTTTGAGTGAATTGTGCTGTAAAATGCTAATTTATCAGTGTTGATGGCAAAGGGAGCACCAGCTAAGAAGCTGAATGGTGAGCGGGTGCTGTGAGCATCTGATGGGCCTCGTCCCCACGTCAGGAGTGGCAGAAAGAGGGAGGACGCTGGTGCCATTCAGGGGCCTCAAGTGAAGCGGGATCGAGTCAAAGGGTGTTTAAAGCTTAGTGTTAATGACGCTGGTCTTGAGCTGCTGACCTCTTCCCTGAGGATATATCAGAAAAGTAATCTGAAATTTTAGTTTGGAAAGAGGGAGACTGGAACTGAACCGGTTTGTGACTCCACAACAGAGACGTCTGTTCAGTTTGAGTTTGTGTGTGACCTTACCGAGGGAAGAGGATGTGGAGGGCGAGCCCTGTGGAAGTTTTACAGAAAGCTGAGAAGGAAACAGAGATGATATCTGAAGGACGCCTCGAGGTGGTGATGGCAGCTTGGCAGGAGAAGGCAGAGACAGAGGAGTCACAGGAAGACGGGATCTCAGAGTACGACTGACTGTTAAAAGGCAGCTGGCAAGTTGAGAAAGATTAGGAAAGATTGTATTTTAGCTTCAGCTAAAAAGACGTTACTAGAGATATTGGCTGTCGGATTAGATTACGTTGCTAGATCCGGCCAGTCACACTAAAATTGTTACAGAAAGTCACTGCCTTAAAGAGAAACCAGGAGACAGAGATACCGTTCTTTTATTGCGATGTGTCAGAGGTGAGGTTTGCAATATTATCTTGGTATGGCCCCCTAGAAGCAAGGTGGCACAGTGTTCACAAACTTCATGCTGGGGAAAAAACCAATGCTTTGCTCACATTACATAGGCTTTCTACACCTAGTTTTATTTAGTTTGTTAGAGTTAGGTAATAGGGAGAAGAAACCTAGAAAAATATAAATACAGGGTTAGTTACAACTAGGTCCCTTGATTTGTGTAGTAACATAGAAACAGTAACAAAAGTCAAAACCATGAGTTCATTGGAAAAGTTACGGCAATAATTACATATTTTTTTCCTCCTTTAAAAAATGTTTTGGAAGTATACAAACATAATATTTTGGTAATCTTTGCCCAAATTTAGCTACCTGTGGAATAATGTTTTAGCACTGTGAGAGGCAATGACAGTATGTAGGCGTTAAATTCTTAGTCTCTTCAAAATTATAAGTTGTTTTAAACTTACTCTGTAATGTTTTAATTGATGCAGCTTATAAAAATGAATATTCCAACAATAATAATAAGCCTACTATTTCTTGTAGAACCTGAGCTACCTTTGTAAGTAAGAGATGTCAGATACGGTAATCCAGTGACATTTCTGCTCACAGATTTTTTATGTCAACACAGTTGTGGAGAAATGAAAATTAAAACTATTTGCGTAACAAAAGTGTGCAAGCTCCTGTGATTTATAGTAGCAAATGTCAGAGGTGCTTAGCAGGTTGCTAAGCATGGAAAAATTGATGCTATTATATTAAAGGAGGACACTTGGGTTGTGTTATTTTCCTATAGCTTGAGAAAGTTATGACATTCTAGCACTTAATATCAAATTTGCTTTAAAGTTGATATCATTAAAAGGGTGAACTTTGTCTTCAAAGGCAAACCTGTTCTTCAAGGTGGTAATCCTGTTCCTCCTCCTGCTGCTGACTCCAGGGCAAGCGCCGTGTCCGACCCCTTCAGCGATCCTAATTCTCCTTTGCGCTAATTGTGCTTTGCCCGAGGGCAAGTCCTGGCTGATGAAGTGTCCTGTGGTTGTTCATCAGCGAGCCCTGCTTTTCATCTGTAGGTGCAGTAGGCAAAGAGTTTTCTCACCCTGTGGATAAGTGAGATGCAAACATCTTCTGTGCTGATGAAACCGAGACATGGCGAAGGTTTCTCATGGGGGAAGGAGAAAGCGGGGGCAGACGTCTGTGCCCAGTGGCCACACTGGTGGCAGTAAATGCTCCATTCGTGCTCCTGTGTAAGGTGACAGAATTTCCCGGGCAGGGAAGGGTACTGGAGCTTTGCTCTGAGATCTCCAATGCTGTGCGATTCGATACACCGAAGTCCATTTACCTTAAGGGACGCTGGTCTCCAAAACCATCAGATGTCAGTGGCGAGGGCTGAGTGCCCACCCGGGGACCCCATTTCCTTGTCCCCTGCCGCTGGGGGAAATGATCAGTCAGCGATCCGGCAACGTGGCGTGTCTGGCGCTGGACTTACTCTTCAGTCCAACAGTCAAGGCATGAAGAAACGTTATTGAAATAATACTGGTGTATTAGCCTTATTTATGTTTTTAAAGTTGTGGTTTCAGCAATATAAAGGCAAGTGTCTATCCTTTGGCTTACTTTTCACTGGATATTATAGATGAATAGCAGGTTTACATTTTGAAATAAACTTTTTTTCTTTAGTAAAATCAATTGCTTAGGCAGGAGAATTCCTCACTTCCCAATTAAGCAATTTATCTAAAAGAAAACTTTTTTCCTTCCCTTTAGAGCATTAAACACTTACTCAGCTTGAAAGCCGCATCAGTCTGCCAGCGTGGGATTAATGCCACGAACATTTCTCTTCATATTTGCTGCAGAGATGACCTGCAGACATGAGCATCATGTTAAAAAATAGCTTTTATAATTCCTTGTGCGTGATAACTGAGAGCCAAAACCTGCCTCCGTTTTCATTTACTTTTAGGCGCGGGACTCCCTGATGGCCCATCCAGCCCCTTGCCTGGCCCCGCTGCCTCCTCGGGCTGGGGTGGTTGCTGGCATCGCTTTCTGGCTGCGGTGGGTCTGGCTGTGCCACGTCGCCACTCTGCCTGCACCACGGGAGCATCGGCACATGTGGTTCCCTCCACGTTCAAATCTATGGGCTGTTTATGAGCACACACAACCTGGCGTCCTAAAACCTGAACTGAGGCTAGTCCCACTGAACAGCAGTGAAGACTTTGGGCTTACTTTAGCTTTTTGGATAAAGCTAGGGAAGGGAGGAGCCTTTATATTTTTTTTCTTTAACCTGTTTGCCTGTTGTCAGTATATATAAGTTCGGACATGTTTTGAGATTAGCATGGCAGCTCCTGAATGCCGAAAGGAATCAAACTCCCAAAGCTTTTGAGCTTTCCCGTCACTCACATTTTACCCATACAAGCAAATCCAGCGTGTGTGGCACTGAGCTGCGCGATAGTCTGTTTATTCAGTCTCTGTCCTAACCTTGCTCGTCCGTGAGGTTGGAAGGAGATTACTGTGCTTCTGCGTCGGCCCCTTGTGGGACGTATTGGTTTCTGCTGCTTGTAAGGATCCTTTTCCCCACTCTCCTGCTAATCCAAACCCATAAAAGCATCTTAGCGTGCTGGGATGATTGACTAAAGGTTTTCCTGCTGTAATTTATACACATATCAATAATTACTTAGTTGACCTTTTTTTTGTACGGGACACGATGTCTAATGGCTGGAGCTAAAAACTGGAAAATTGGAGTTTGGGGTAGGCTCACAAGCTCTGTTACCTCTGGCGGTAACAGTGTTCATCCAGGGAGAGACCCTGCTCCTGTTTATTTACGTTGCGCTTTTCTGTGGACTTCAGACAAACTCTTTTGGTTAACTGTTTGTCTTTCGGAGGTGGGAGGAACTTTCTGCTGACTTACCACGCTGACCCAGCTCCCCTGAAGGTCAGAGTGACCTTTGCGCTGTGGCAAGGGGAGCTGAGGCCTCTCGCTTTCTTTCCCTGTGTGCTATGCTGCAAGGGGGTTGTGGCTTTGCGTTTCCTTCTGGGTGCGAGTATTTGTAGGTTGTTCGCATGGGGGAGTCATGAGCAAGTGAATGACCATGGCAGAAAATGAGATTATGTCCAGCCGCTAGACAGGCTGGAGGGAATCAACTCTGGATTAGTCCTTGTGTCTCTGTGTTCGGCCAAGCCTTGGGGCAGCAGTATTTTTTGGGGGAGAGGGGGGGAAAAAGAGAAAGGACGACAAGTGGCAGAAAAAGACTGAGTAACAAGAAGAGGAAGAAAAGTGACTCCCTCAGAGCTACGCTGGTGACCTCAGGAGGCACGTCTGTTGATGGCACATCATGCGTATCTTGCTTGTGTGTGCACCTGTTAGACTCAGTTTGATTTTTGCTTTCAACCCTGAGGTGATAGGACTGTGCTCATAGAATAAATATTTTCAACTAATTTTTCACACAAAAGTATCTGACTTCTGGAAGTCAATACAACCAAGGATTTGTCCTTTGTTTAAAGACCAAATACATGCTCCCCATGACTCTCTTTCCCTGTGATAATTTTTGACCTGTGAATTCCCCACAGTTGCCTTCAGTAAAATCTCAGTTTACATCCATGAGTACATTTTTTTTGTATAGATTTAGTCTGGAGTTTGAAAAATCTCAGTTTTATAATTCAACAGCTGTAATGTGTTTTCTGGGAACATTAATGTCTCTGAAATTTGATTATGCAAATATTTGCAGAGGGCAAACAAAAGCTCAGCGAAAACAAATCCATAAAATAATTAAGGAAATATTGGTGTTTTTCTATTTTACAGTATTTGCTCCTGTCTGAATGTTTCCCAAACTCTCTGGATGCTTCTTTCCCCTCCATGATTTACAGAAATCTCTGGCGACACTAGTTGCATGCCAAGTGAGGTCACATTTAGTGAAGAAACCCATCAAGCAGGCGATGCCATTTTAAGATATGAGCTCTTTGGCAATATTTTATGGTTTCAAATAACCTTACCAGCATCATCAGAATTATGATACTAAGCACTGTTCAGATCTGTGAACTCTTAAGGAATGAAGAAAAATAATTTTCGATGGCCACTGAATTTAGGTCCCTTGGCTATTGGTGGGCAGCTGTGGTTTTCAACATCTAGTACTAAATACCACGTCATTGACTTGGTGGTTATGCTGTGAAAGATACGTATTTCATAAACCTTTTTTTTTTTTCCTCTTTTTCTGTAAGAATTTTGGATTTTTCAGTTGTTTCTTGTCATACGTGTTGGCTTGAAATTCTGTAGGGTCACTGTAGCAATCCAGAGGCAGACAAGTTAAATTTGGATCGAGCCTCAGATGCATTGAATCAAGCTGCTTGTGTATCCAAAGCACCAGCTGAAGCCCCAGGTAGGGCTGCAGTTGCAGTGGTCTGAGTCAAGGCTTCAGCTGAGCCCTGCCAACTTGCAAAAGTCAGGTGGTGGGGAATCATGTCACGTTGTAAAATGGGAGCCCTTGCCTATGTTATGTGATAGCTTTGGAAGTGAGAGACTTGTTCTCTACCTGGCCTTGTGTTCCTGTTGCGGCTCTGTAATTTTTGTACTGGATCGGCGCTGCATAAAATAAATGTATTTATAGTCAGGCAGTGCTCAGGATGAGCGCTATGCATAAAATTGCTGGCTGAAGTAACTCTCCTGATACCGCAAGAGAACTGGGCCAATAGAGAATTTGGGTCACCATACCTAAGAAGATTTCTGTAACTAAAACAGCTTTTATAGAGCATATTTGCATTTTTACATGGAAGAGTTGAAAAAGTTTTTAAGTTTCAACCAATCTATCCCCTTTCCCCCTGAAACACATTTTATAGCTCCAGATCTAAAGCTGAAAATCATTTAGCATCAAATTCTGATAAAGAAAAAAATCATCATTGCAAGATTTTCAAAAACTTATTTCTCAGGTTGAGAAGGATTTATAAACATTTTTTTTTCTGCATGTGTCACCCTCTGAGTACTCTATGTACAAAGCACTACAAAATAAAGCTGGCATGGGTTACATGCCATGGAAATAAAAAAGAATGAGTTTGAATGAAAAAACCATTTGAGACTCAAGATTTTTATGTTTCAATTTTAAACTGTAATCAAAAAAGTACTGTATAGTCTCATCTGATGAATGCTGCACACACTGCAGAAAAAATGCATTGCAAGATTTTGGAAAAGTGCCTGCAACTGATACAGTGGTTTTTGGACAGAATTTTATTTTTTATGGTACAGCATTTTTAAAAACACTAACAATTCTCAAGCCGCCTTGCTCAGCTCAGTTATTTTTTGAAGAGCAATGCAATGTGCTCATTATTTTCCAGTATTTCTTCTGTGTTGTTACTGTGGAGAAAGCAGACAGAATGTATCTGAAACCTTGCAGATCAGTCTTTAATGATTTCGAGATTTAGAGCAAAGGAATGAAATTACTAACATTACAGTTTAGCACAAATTTTGGCTTCTATTTAATAATTGCTTCTAATGATGACCTGTGTGATCATGCACACTTACACAGCATTTATATTTTAACTTTTTAATTTAAAAAATGTTGAGTACCTACTGGTACAGAATATTTAAAGTAGTATGTGATAATGTAAGAGTTCTCCAGAATAGTATTATGAATGTTTGACAAAGTCTCATAATGTCAAAGTTTAGATTATTGAATAGCTACAATTCTCCTGTAGAAAGTGCAATGTAGATTAATAGACATAAAAGAAAACATGTTCCAGATGAAGTAGCTGAGTAAATTTGTCATCTAAGTGGTTGATAAAGTAGCTAAATTACTGTAAACAAACAATAAAGCATCTTAGAGGAAATACCTCAGAGAAGTTGCATATTGGAAGAGTAAAAAGATAAATGCAAATTGTAAATATATAAAGGGAAAAGGCTGGATGGCAGTTTTTCTATTTAAAGTGTAGGTTCTCCTGGCTGTCTGTCTAATAAAATTGGTGTTCTTGAACAGTAATGACTACCCCCTCTGCCACGGAGTAATGCATAGCAGATGCCAGTCAATATAAGATGGATACAATCTATTCCTGCCATTATATTTCTGCTTTATAATGGAAATATTTCTGGGCATTGTAATACAAAAATGTTCAGTAAAAGTAAAATGTTGAGACTGTATACATCATTAATCAATTATAAGCCATCTTAATGCATAATGGAGTGAGAAATCAGGGTCCCTAGATATTTGTTTTATTAGTGAGCCCAGTGCTGCAGAGTATCGATTCACTGTATACCATGCAAAAGGCTTTTTTTTTTTCTTTATCATTATCTTTGATAGTTTTAGTTTCCAAGAAAATATCCAGGCTGGAACTGATCACCCTTGACCTCTAAGGCTGAGGATGTCAAATATATGGTTTTATGCCAAAAGTATTTGTGGAAGCATCAAAGTTCTTGTCTGCCAGCCAGTGGCTAAATGCCGTCAGCAGCAGAGACAGCTGGGAGTTTTCGAGATGTAGCTAAGGTAGAGCTGTGTTGTAAAATAGTCTGTCTTACTTCACAGAATAGAAAAAGGTGAAAATTAAAAGTACTAGGAATGGCAGCAGGGTTGTCAATAATATCCCCTCCCAGCTAACTAGAGGCAGCCTGGAAGGGATGGAAGAATTTTTGTCTTGTGGCATCGTACCTTACTTTGTGGTAACTTTTTCTCTTTTTAGTGTATTTTTCATCCTACTTTCAGTGGAGAGCTCTCATGCAGGTCAAAAGGTAGTGGTAATGAGCTGAGCTGATGAAGCTTTCAGAAGAAAAGAGGAGGAAAAGAGAGAAAATACTGTAACTGTTTTCAGTAACGGGCCTTGCTTGAAAATATTAAATTTCTGATCCTCAGTGTTTTCTCAAAATGATGCTTAAAAAAAGATAATAAAAAGTTTCCAAGAAAATGAAGATAGTAAGAACTAATACTAAAATTACACTGATAGCTCTTCTAAATTCAGTATTACTTTATGTAACTGATTTATTCATTATGATTTATGGAGAACATTGATAGCTACAAGAGCTAGATTATAGACCAGTTTTATCTTTTTAATAACAGACCTAATCCCACAGTCATTATTTAATCAAAAGTTCTTTTCAGAGGTTTTCTTGCATGTCCCGAGTCAGGTCTGTGATATTTAAAATTTTCTGTAGGTGACAATTTACATTTTCAAAAAACACATTAAGAAATGGTCAGATTCTTGCCACGTGCCAACATGATGAACAATTAAGCACTATTAATTCCCTTTTATGATGGGCACTGAGGCAAAGGAAACTTAAATGTCTTGTGCAAGGCTGCTGAGGAATTAGTGTTAAAGATGATGAGACTGTGAGTGTTCCTATCTCTTTGCAATACCCAGCTGAAATACAATATTCAAGAGGAAAAGTACTGACTTAACAGTTTGTAAAAACCCTAAGAAAAAAAAGGATCAGAAGATGGAAACTCAGCAGAATGAAGGATCGCGCTATTTCGACCCATCCTTTCCACCAAATGACAACTCCCTGGTCAGCAGAGGCTCATCAGGTGTCTCATCTGGGTTGAGAGCTTTTTAATCCTTAGCATAATTGCTCATTCATTCTAGTTATCTGATGTGTGTATTAGCCAATAAATAATGACTTTGTCCCCTTACACTGTGTGTATCTGACTTACAGTCTCTGCTCACGGTAAAAGTTGCCTGAACAATGTGACCCAGAGAAGGAGTGTTGCACATCTTCATATGATCAGTCTTTGAAACCCCAGTCTTGTTCCTTTTTAAGACAAAGTGGCAAAAGTCCCATTGATTTTTTAAGAGGACAGCGTCACTGGATAGATGAGTTCTGAATTCTCATATTAAAATACAATTATGTTATTTAAGTAAGGCAACTGCCTCTAAGATAAATTGTACCTGAACAAGGAAGGACCATTGGTGGGCAAAGTATATAAAAAAACCTCCAAAGTCTGAACCTGAATGGCCTCTAAAGCTTTATCTAGAATTTAATATTTGCTGCCAAATTTTCAGGTATCTTATGAGCTATAGGTCAGCCTTAGGCTCTCAGACAAGGTGTAGAACGATGCTGTTAATGTATTTCTCCCTGTTACCCACAATATCAGCAGCTATGTCCCTTTGCCAGTGGCACAGCAGCCAGGAGCGAAGAGTCGCTCCTGGCCCGGTTTCCTCCTATTTGCATTCCTGAGCAAGAGCAGAGAGCCCTGCTGCGGCAGTGATGGAAGTGCAGTAGTTGTGCGTGGGAGAAGCTGGAACAAACTCCCTTTGGGATCACATACTTCTAATTTACTACTGTGTTGAGAAATGCTTATAAACGTTTACCACTTCCTTCTAATTTCCCATTTTACTTTATTTTTGGTCTTCATCAATAATGGTTTTGGCAATCCAGATTATTTCATTTTATTTCCCTAGATACTTTCTGTGGCTTGCATTTTTAAAAAACAATATCCCATTGAATAATGTTTAGCATTTATGCCTAGTTTTCTTGAAGATAAACAAAAAAAATTACTGTGGCAGTTCTGTGTTCAAAGTACTGTTTGTTTTTTTGTCTTTCAGCCAGGATCTACATTATTTGTATTCACCTTTCCTAAAGAGACAGAATGACCTAAATATATTATATTTATTATTATAATATTATAATATATTATTATATTATATATATAAAATACAGAAATATATTCTGTATATAAAGAATACTAGTATGAATAATTTTTAATTATCCTTGCGTTGCTGTAATAATGAACTGATGTAGTTATGATCTTCGTTGCTGTGTGAAGAATGGAGTAGGGATTCAAAACCAAGCAAGACGTCTAATGAAAATCTTCCCTGTCTGACCACATTTGATTGACTTGCTTGTCTTTCAGTGAGAAATGCCACAGAACTGAAAAATCTGTCTGGCTCTGGCTGTGCTGAAGGAGTTTGAGTTATGTTTCTTAATAATGTAGCTTTGTATTTAGTGGCGACTCATGAAGATTTTGCCCTTCTTTCCCTGAAGGCAAGATATGATCCAAGTTGCCTGATCAAATGAAAGCTGGTATTGTTAAGTGTAATCAACATGTATCAAATGATCTTATTAGGCAACTTGATAGTACAACTTTCTTGAGGCTGATGCTAGGGCTTATTGGATACATCATTTCTCTGTAGAATACCGAACATGCTGGAGGAATATACAGCATGTATAATGCATGCTGTAGTAGCATCCTGATGAAATGTGGATGGAATCAAACAGTAAAACTGGAGTAATTGTTGAAATCTGCTGCAGATGCTGAGTGTAATTGATAAATAACTACTAATAACCAGGGTAATAACAGTCTTGCTATGCTCAGAAGAAGTTTATGTTTTAAAGGGAAGTTCAAGTATGTCTGCATTTTCCTCAGGTTTCAATAGCCAGGCTGCACTGCAGCTGCTTTGCGTTGCCTTTTTGTGGCACAGCAGCCTTGCGACGCCGCTGGGAAGGGGAAGGTGCTGCACAGGGACTTTTTTGCGCTCTGGTGAACTCAGTTAGTCAGGACTGGGTAGGAACACACGGAAGGTCACACTGGCTCAGCTGATGCATGGTGACTGTCAGATGCTGGAACAGGATCACATCTGACCATGGGTTGGTACCCTTCGTTACTTGATTTCAGAACTTTTTTTGAAAACATGATTGCACTGCTAATGACTACACTGAGAGCAAGCTTAGATGGTCTCTCCACTATGGCAGAAAGACTTCTTGAATGTTTAAGCACATTAAATTAACACAAAATGGTGGGTGACTTTGTGATTTAGTGTGATGATAGGCAACTCCCACTGATCTTCTCCTCCTTAATCCCATTTGAGTAGGTGGCTCTTGGACAGTTAAGACTAGTAGCCTGCCAATGATTACGTCAATTCTAATGCCAGCTTCTAAATGTTATTGAATTACCGTGAGATTCACTTTAGGTTTCTGATCCAATAACGTTTTAGTAATTAGTGACCTAACAGACATACAATACTGCAACAGTCATTTTGATGAAGATTTTGTTGGTTAAAAGAAGATCAGGCACTCTTGCTATAATTTAAATGTGACTATAAAAATGGACGACCAGCACAGGCAGGGGAAGAGGGAAGATCTTGCTTCTGTAGATGTGTCCTGGTGGGGCAACCAGGTCTGCCAGCCAGAGGGACAGGCAGCTAGCGAGGTGTCTAAGGGGAAGGGGTAATTCCCGTGAGCGATCAAGACCTTCAGCCCCTTAAAGAGCAGCTGATGAGATTTACCTGTCCTCTGGCTGAGGTCTCCTCTGGAGGTCTCCTAGAGCTGGAAGGGACCCAAGATAGGTCTTTTGAGAGAGCTGGAAAGGGCATTTACAGCTGCAGCTAAAACCGTAATGCCAAAAGCGGTGTTTGTGTGGGCAGGGAGCAATAGAGCTGGAACGCCGGCCATGGGCTCCTGGCCCCTGAGGACATTTGTTGCAGAGCTGGAAACGGCTGCCTTGAAGTCTGGGATAGCGATCGGGCAGAGCTAAAGGTGTAGCCACAAGCTCTGGGAAGGAACTACTGGACTCAAATGTCCTGTCATGTGTTGCTAAACTGGAAATTTGCAGCAGCCTTTCGAAAACAGATGTTTATATTAAATCCCCCCATATCTGTGAGAATTAAGAAGTCACTCGTTTCGGTGATTAGTTTTGTTCCAAAGAAATTCCTTAGGGAATAAAATGAAGGAGATTTTCTCATTTTTGTATTAATACTTCAGTTAAATATTTATAAATAGAAGCTTCTGTGTTGTACTTTGAAGCCAGACTGTTTCTTAGATATGTGTTAGTGTCCAAATCTGTCACTGTAACATCCTAAATCCTTTAATTAGGTTTGCCACTTCATAAGCAAAATAAAGTTTCTACATCAGATGTTTCTTTGAGACACAGAAGATGTTTCCTTGATGTTCCAGGTTATTTAAATTTTCTGCAATGCAAATTCTAGACATAGTCTTACAGAAGGCTAAATTAGCTTGAAAAACAGAGGTCATATCAAAGCTGGTGTAGGACTGTGGCTTGCTGGTTTTGACTTTTTGTTGTTTCTAAATAAAAAAATCTTCAGAAATGAAAACTCCTCCTTCAGCTGAAGAGGTAACAGTAGAATTTGCTATGAGACTTCTCTCTTATGTGGCAATAGACATCCTTCCTTCCTTCCTTCCTTCCTTCCTTCCTTCCTTCCTTCCTTCCTTCCTTCCTTCCTTTCTTTCTGCTTCCTTTTAACATTTTTACCCAGATGTTACAATATAAAATTCCCCATAAATTAACAATATAAAAATATACTTAATTGATACACCTCTCCACATTTTCCAGAAGAAGCTGTAGCATTTTATAGCAAGACCATCTTCTCTGTGGATGGAAGAGCTTTTCAGATTCAGGGTTGTTGGCTATGGTATGAAACAGCATAGCTAACACGATGAAACAGTCAGAGTCAGCATGTGGCATGGCTTCCTTCTCCCGACAGGGCATATGCCAAAAAAATATTTAAAAAATGATGCAAGCTTTTACACTGTGTGTAAGCAAGTACTAGTCCACTGGGTTTGACCATGCATGTTGTTCTAAGGAACAATGTTTGAAAGAAAAAATGCTGGTTTGGCTCATCTGAGGGTCATGAAGGTCCAAAGAATAAGCAGTATTTCTCAACTTGTCTAGATTTAAAAATATTTAAGGGGGGGAAAGTTTAAGATAGATTTTAATGAAAAATATTTTCAGAGAACTTGTATATTTTACATTTAATCTTACCTTTAGAACTGCAAGTTTTCTGTTTTTTCTCTAAAATATAAATGAAACTTCTAAGTAGAAGTACTCATGCGTTGCACAACCATATACTGTCATATTTTGCAAGCTCTGTGTTGAACTGAGGTCAGATTTCACATGCTAATAATGATGTAAAGATTCAGATTGTGGTGTAAAGTTGATGATCAGTAACAGCTGATTTTGGTAACCAAGTGAAGGCTCTAGAAAATGTTATTATTTCAGAATAGTTCCAGCTCAAATTTAAGAATAATTTAACCAATTCTTGGAAAAAAACCCCAAGAAATGATGAATAATTTGGCAAAGAATTTGTTGTTAATATACAATGTTATACATAGGAATTAAATGGAACAGAATTTGTCTTCAGTCTAAAACACTTTACATGAGCCAGCTGACAGGTTCAATATTGCCTTCTCTTTTAGCCTTTAAGCTGATACAAGGCCAGGGAGGACTGACTAGCATTTGCTTCATTAGTGATCCCCCATGTGCTTCTTTGCATTCAGAATAATGTGACTCCAAAAACTTATGCTTATCTGTTGACCTGGAAGAAGGATGAAATACGATGTAAATGTAGGTATGCAGAGAAAATCACATGGGAGAAATCAGCATTTTTTTTTGAGCATAGATTATTCTAATAAGACTGTAAGGCAAGAGTAGTCTGTAAACTTTACATTTTTGAAGACCCAGAGATTAAAATGCTGTAAAAATTAAACTTTTTCCTCTATAAGGAATAAGAAATCTCAAAGCTGGTTTTGCAACTCAAACTTGACGGCTTTCCCCCCCGCCCAACTGAAAGCAGTAGGGGATGTTGACACATTTTAAGAGTAAACAAATAGATATTCATTCTCTTTCCATCCCCCTAATTTGTTACAGTTTGTAGGATTAAGCAGGTGAGCAGCAGAAGGCTTACAGGCCTTCCAGAAGAGGAGCCAGAAGGGTTGCAGGCAAAAACCTCTTTGGAGCTTTGAAAATGCCAAGTACCTTTTAAAGAAAAGACAGTCTTATTAAAGTTTCTTTTACTGAAAATGGTGATAAAACACTTAATGTGCAGTGTGTGAAGGAGCTAGTTTTGACATTAAAGATTCAAAACGAATTCAAAATACCCTGAAATTGTAGTGCTTTACAAAGTGTTAAAAGACTGACATTTTCCTTCCTCTGTCTAGGACTGACAGAAGGTTCTGAATCTGTCTTCTAAAACTCTTGTTACTGCCTTACGGCACTGTTCACAAATACAGCTGCCTCCTGGGAGCCTCTCTGAGGATTTTTCTTGGAGATAAAAATGATGTTTTCTTTAGATTCAATCCCGTGGCAGTCCTGAAGATATTTTTGGTTAGTTTCTCATCGGAAACTGAAGACTTAAAAAGCTAGAAACAACACTTAGAATTCCTCTTCTGAAAATTACGTAATTTCCAGCTTCCAATGAGGAATTAACATCAGTACTGGATGAATTTGGTCTAATTTTTTCCATTCAGGTGGCTACTCAAGATGGCCCAAGTCGGTTTATGACAGGAGCAGTTGCTGGTTCTCCCTCCAGCTGTATCAACTTCAGCCAACACACCACATCGTGGTGCAACCCCGTGCAGCCACGTGCTCTCAGTCTGTTGGGTGTCAGTTGAAGAGCCTTGATCTAATTCTTGGTGTACAGTAAATTGATTAGTTTATTTGAGAAGTAAAATCTAAGAAAAATTGAAAAAATGAGCACCTGTTCATTGATTGGGAGTTTGCTCTTCTGTGATAAGAAAATTCATGTAGGTTAGTTTTGGAAAAGGAGGAACCCCCTGTGCTGCCTAGCACTGTATCACTATATGCAGTGAAATGCAGATGGTTGAAATACTCTGTCAGAAGTAGCAAAAATTTTCAACAGCAACAGGATTTGTGTAGAAGCAGCTAATAGAGCCGTGGCTGTAATGGACATGTTTTTGGGCAGTCCTGTGTTACTACTGAGTAGCTGTCCAGGGAGGCAAAATTAACGGCACATTTCTTAAGCTGATTAATAATGACATATGCATAATCTTTAATAAGCTATTAATCAGAAAGGTGCCTGTGTTTACAGCCTCAAGAGATACTGCAAAACTGTGCTCTGGAATATCCGCTTATGCATGAGTAGCATAGACAGGCTGAGACAGAGGCAGACAGAAACCGTGGGCACACAAATCCCCCCAGCGTTTGAATATATGCAAATAATGCATTAGCGTTCCACAAGGGATTTGTGGTGGAATTAGCATCCAGGTCACCAAACCGCATTTTTTTGTCCCAGGCTGATCTCGCAGAGAAGAGAGGTGGCTCGCACCATTGCCACCCCCATGCTGCTCTGTGGAAGGCTGTCATTAGTGATTACAACTTGCATGTCTTTAATTACTGAGATACTTCAATTCAATCTGATACAAAATGAATTTAAGGCTCTGTGGATTCTTATAGTGCTTTTTTTGAAACAGGCTTTCATAATGGAGCCTGAAATTTAGTTCACTGTGAACTTTCTAGAAGCTGCCAACTGTCAGTGACTTTGGACCTGGTTTTGACCAAAACAGTTTATGACTTCCTGGGAAACCACATGAAAATTTGAGGGTTTGGAGGAGTTTCCTCATACTCATTATTTCATGTCAGAAGGGAAAGCCCAGGATATTAATTTTTTCAGGTTACTGTTATTTTTAGCCCAAGTCAATAATTGCTTCTGTCCACAAGGGCCCTCCAAAATAGACAGTCTGTATCTTCATGCTAAACAGAAAAAAATGGCAAAGAAAATATACATATGGAGAAGAAAGTGATTTATGAAGATTGTAAGTGTATCGATGGTGAGGCCAAAAATGCTACTGAGCTACATACACTACTTTTTCTTCTCTTCTGTCTCCTCCAGTCCAAAGCCTTCACTGAGCCTGGCTGTCTGTTGACTCCGATGGGTTTAAGCTGTACTGATGTTTATTACAT
>VYZW01009661.1:0-38278 GCA_013401315.1 Balaeniceps rex
ATCGAAAACTCTATCATTTCGTGATCACTATGCCCAAGACGGCCTCCAACCATCGCATCACCCACCAGTCCTTCTCTGTTTGCAAACAACAGGTCCAGTGGGGCACATTCCCTAGTTCGCTCACTCACCAGCTGTGTCAGGAAGTTATCATCTTCCACGCACTCCAGGAACATCCAGACTGTTTTCTCTCTGCTGTATTGTATTTCCAGCAGACATCTGGTAAGTTGAAGTCCCCCACGAGAACAAGGGCTAGCGATTGTGAGACTTCTCCCAACTGCATATAGAATATTTTGTCTGCGTCTTCATCCTGGTTGGGTGGTCTATAACAGACTCCCACCATGATAGCTGCCTTCTTGGCCTTCTCGGCCTTCTCCCTGATAAACATTCAACCCTATCGTCATCATCATCAAGCTCTAGACAATCAAAACACTCCCTGATTCTTACACATAAACATTCAACCCTATCGTCACCATCATCAAGCTCTAGACAATCAAAACACTCCCTGACGTACAGGGCTACCCCACCGCCTCTCCTTCCTTGCCTATCCCTTCTGAAGAGTTTACAGCCATCCATTGCAGCACTCCAGTTGTGTGAGTCATTCCACCATGTTTCTGNCATTTCACCAGGTTTCTGTGATGGCAACTATGCCATAGTTTTCCTGCTCTACAATGGCTTCCAGCTCCTCCTGTTTGTTGCCCATGCTGCGGGCATTGCTGTAGGTGCACTTCAGCTGGGCTATAGATCCCACCACCTCTTTGGGGGGAGAAATCCTAATTCCTATTTGACCGTTCTCAGGTGCTTCTGTGGTTTCTAACACACCCATAACCTTGTGTCTTTGCTGCCGCATGGATCTCCATCCCCTACCTGCACTGAGACGGCAGACCGAAGGACCTCTCTAGCACACTGTCCCTCAAACATTGGCGTGCCACACCTAGCCTTACCTCTAGCGAGCCTGGTTTTATCCCTTTCCCCCTTCAAATCTAGTTTAAAGCTCTCTCAGTGATCTCTGCTAACTTCTGTGCAGAGATCCTTTCCCCCTTTGAGACAGATGTACCCCGCCTGTTGCCAGCAGGCCTGGTGTTGTGTAGACCGACCCATGATCAAAAACCCTAAAATTCTGCCAGTAACACCAGGCTTGGAGCCAGGTATTGATCTGCTGGCTCTTCCCATTTCTTCCCTCATCATTCCCTGCAACTGGAAGGATAGAGGAGAACACTGTGCTCCTCATCCCTTAACCAGTTGTCCCAAGGCCCCAAAGTCTCTCTCGGACTTCTTGATGCAACTTCATTGCTGCCTACCAGAAAAAACAATAATGGATAACAGTCTGAGGGCTATACCAGGGTAGGGTTTTTTCTCTTCACATCTTTAACCCAGGCCCCAGGGAGGCAGCAGACTTCCCTAAGAAGTAGGTCCAGTCTGCATATTGGGCCTTCTGTTCCCTTCAGAAGGGAGTCTCCTATGGCAACGACCCATCTTTTTTTCTTTATGGAAGCCGTTTTGATGCAGGGTGTAGGTTGACTTAACCTTGGCGACACCACCAAGCTAGATCCTGCTAATGCTTTCTGCGCTGTGTCCTTCCTACCCCTCTGCACAGCCGCGGGTCTCATCCACGGCCCTTGGCATCTGGCACCTTCATCACTACATGGATGCTCTGTTGCTTGACCTTTCTGTACCGAATGGCTGACCCATGCTTCTGCTCAGCCCATGGTGTCTGCAGCCTTCTTGCTCTGTTTTCAGACATGCGCCTCTATGCTCTCTCCTGCACTGTCCCTTCAAGCACAGGTGGGGAGAATTTCTTTTAAACATCCTTGTTCTCCTTCAAGTATCTTCTTAAAACACCACAGTGCTGTGATGGCTACAAAATGGAAGGTTTGGGAAGACCCAGCATTGTCTTTCATTCTTCTTTGTACTTGCTTTCATTCATGTTGGTGTCTACTGATGGTCTCTGACAATACGTTCTTGAGTCCTGGGATTCTGGGGTTTTGAATGAACAGGAATTTGAATGAACCCGGAATTACGAAGTGTCTCTAATTTAAGCATCTCTTTTGCTGGAGTTGTGATATCAACAGAAATGAGTCTGGTTCCCTGGGGTGTCCCAGACAGACAAAGCTGTGGGACGCTGCCTAGAAAGGACACGTAGGTGCTGGTGAGACAGATGGATGTTTGCATGGCAGGCAGGCTGTTATTGCCAGCCAACACCAGCTGGTCTCAAACAGGATCTGCTGGTGATTTTGTAGTTCAGTTTGAGCCTCTTAAAGGCTTAGCTGTGTTCACAGGAAGGGCTGTCTGTGTTTGTACACCCCTGAACACATCGCAGTTCTGTGCTCTGACCACCTCTTTAGATGCTCTGATAATAACAAAGAAGCAGGGAGAGGGGTGAAATGGTCATTTTGTCATTTCTGTGATCGGGGCAGAAAATACTCAACAAGTCCTCTTCCACCTCCCACCTTCCCAGGCTGTGGATTGGGACCAACACGCTCAGCAGTGCTTCCCAGGGGCCTCCTGCCTTGGCTGTTAGAGGTTCCTCATGCGTCAATGTTTGTAAAATGAGCCTGGCCCTCTGGGGCTGGTTGCTGTCTCTGTTGACTTTGCAAACATCACGCAGACGTGAATGTTTGCCCAGCGAAGCACATGTGAGATCCGCTCTGTCCTGCTCTGAGCAGTGAAGACATTGCTTCCTCAGCAATGTGGGTGCTAGAGATGTTCACCCAGCACCTTTGCTAACATAGATAGGGAACAGGGAGATGTTCATGGAGGATACCACTGGTCAGAGATCTCTGCACTGTCATGTTAGCCATCCTCCAGGCTTTCATTTAGGGAAGTCACCCTGGGGCAACTCAAATCTCCTCTGCTATTTTTCTCCCCTTCCAGTATCCCTGGAGTCTAATACAAAAATATTGGCATCTTTCTCCCCTTTCAAAAAATGCAGCCCTCCAAGACCATTTGCAAACACTGAGTTGACTCTTCTCAGCGAAGCAAGAAGGAATGTGTTACTAGAGTTGCTAGAGCTGCCTTCGCCTGATGGACTTCCATGTTCACGCGTTTGGCAGGCCCTTTCTTTTGAGCCCGTACGGGATACACGCACCCTCATGGGAAGGAGCCTCAGCTGCTCGTGATCGCTTTTAGGGAGCATCTGAAAGATGGTTCCCTGGCCTCAAAAGGCAAGTGAACACGAAGTGAAGTTGGAAAAGACTCAGGACACCAAGATGCTCAAAACTCTGTGGTGGCTGCCATTTCACTAAGTAGATGAGGACTCATCAGGCTGGAAGGGAGACATATGAGAAAGGTTATGACAGAGGACTATAAATCACTGAGTGGCATGGGAAGGGTGGACAGGGAGAGTATGTTCACCATCTCTATCCGTACAAGAATTACAGGACATCAGATGAAACCAGAAATTGCAAGTCCAAAACAAACAAGAGGAGGTGGTTCTTCTCCCAGTGTATAATTAAGCTGTGGAACTCCTTGCAACAGGATGCTGCGGATGTACAAAATTAATGGGGGTTCATAAAGCAACTAGATAAATTCATGGAAGAAAAATTCACTACAGGTAATTAAATATGAAAGCACTCTCTATGGCACAGGAAGCCACAAATTTTTGGAAGCTGACTGGATATTTTGGGGAAGTATCTGAAACTATTTGCTGTGTTCTGACACTCTTCTCTAGACATCCACTCTTGGCCACAGCCAAAGACAACTCACCCCGATGAATGGACCTTGATGGCTGTTCTGAAGGTCCCACATTTTTCTACCTGAATACCTGATGGTAGGTTAGGGCCCCCATTACTTTTTAGGTCTCAGGACTTGTGAGGATGCTGGGGGACTTTTGATGGTATGCTGTTAACAGCCTTCTTCCCCAGCCTCGTGTGGATCAGAAGCATTGGGCAGACCATGCAGCACCTTTGGGACCTGAAGGCACTTGCCTGCCCTTGTGGGTGCTTAGCCTGAGTGCCTCAGTACTAGTAAAACATAAATATCCACTCCCTTCCAGCGCCCATCTAGTTTCATCCATGCCATCTCCTCTCTGTCTATAGACTGTACACTCCGGCAGACATGCAGTAATGGGAGCTGATCCACCTGAAAAATAGGTAAACAACAACAACAACAGCAAGTGTGGTTGTTTTGAAAGCTGTGCTGGTTGCAACTGAGAGGACAAGGCGGTTGCAGTATGCGATGGTGGATGGGGAAGGATGAAGCAGGCAGCAATGCCTTCAGCAGGTTTTTCTGCAAAGAGTTGGTGCTGTGAAGCCACAGGCTCGATGCATGTTGGTGCTTGCACAACGTCATTAGCGAGTGTGCTGGTTTTTAAGACAGGTTGTTCTGAGCTCTGGCTTCAGGTGTCATTAAATAGGACTTGTGCTTTGGTCAAGAAGAATGGGGGCTTGAGGTAGGTTTTTGTTTCCTTGTAAAACTGGCTTCCCAGCAGGGAACACAGGGGAATCAGCAAGGATGGAAGCTGCCACCCTAATTTAAGGATGTGAGCAAAGCAGGCTGGGCCATGAACTGTGTGCTGTCTGTGGTCCATGCTAGCCGAGCTCAACTTGATGACCTTTAAAGGCTTAGCACGTTCCCTTCAGCTACCAGTGGGTGACCTATCAAGGCAAAGCAAGAGGTGTCGAGTCTCCCCATGCAGAGCCTGGCCCTCCTCCCGTTTCCCACAGATCACATGGGAAGAGGGAAGTCATGATGCCAGCACCCACTGTTTTGACGGCTACGAGCCTCGGCTTTGCTGCAGCTGCAAATTAACATCAGCTTCCCCATCTGGCTTTCCTCCTCAGGGCCAAGGACAACATTTCATGCCAAAGGCAGCCTGCCCCATTCAGAGCCAGAAGTGAGAGGTGACTTTGTCCACGAGGTAAGACACGAGGCTGGACAGTTGTCCTTGTGACAGCTCTTGCTGATTTGCAGCTGGAGGGTCTGAAGGCTGGAGGTGAGGGTACAAAAGACGGGATGAAGTTTGGAGGGGAAGAAGAATTTTTCTCAGTGCTTGGTGTCCACTCTCTGGGCTTCATCCCCCCATCGGGGGCAGTGAGTCTCTGTGCTGTCTCTGAGCATCGTCAGGGAAGCCACAACTGAGCAGGACTGAAGGTGGTGTTTCGTAAATCTAGAGGCCAGACCAAGTACCCCACTGGGACACACCAGCTTCAGATCAGTGGAGACCTCCTATCCCTTGGGCTGACAATGAAACGCTTTGATTCAGTGGTTACCTTCCCAAGAGCTCAAAGGAAACATTTCTACCCAAAACTCTAAGGTCTCTCTTCCACCACTGAGATCAGAAAGCCCTGCAAGTTTCCAACCCATTAACCTTTGAGGCAGGGCTAGCGTGGGAGCTGCTCGCTGCAAATGCGCCATCAATTAGCCTGTTATGAGCTAAAGGACATTATTGGGATTCAAAGGCGTGAAGTTCATAGGCCACCTACTGAGCTGTCCAATAACAGATGGGAATTTGGAATAGCTGCAGACTGCAACAAACGGTGCTGCATGTCATGTGTTTTAAAGTAGAAATATCAGGAGCCTTTGTAGGAGGAGGGCTGACCCAGTGTGCAGAGCTGTGGGTTTTTATGTGCCCAAGTGCAAGTTTCACCAGGTAGCATAAAATACTCTTACATTGGAGGTTTTTCTGCTTTATCAGGAGAGGGAGACTGTGAACAGAGGACTTGGGAGTCCAGGATCCAGCACTCTGGTCATAACTTGGCTTCTCTTCTCTTGAGCATGTATAACGTGTCCTGCCAAGTTGCATTAAGGAGGCACCAGAGGCTGGTTTAATGCATTTGCTTATAATGAGTTAAACCATCCCTTGAGTTCACTTTAGTTTAGATGTGCTGCTTGGTTGATGCTCAGGCAGGACATCTTGGCCTGGATGTTTGAAAAGAATTCCAATTCCTCTGCTGGGGCCACATTTTCCTATTAGGTATCAAAATAAGTAGCCAGATTGTCAATAGAGGTCTGTACAGGGTGGGAAGGACTCTGAAATGCTCTGAAAATGTCATCCAAAGGCTGTCATGGTCTGCAGTTCTCACCTTTGCTACATACTGTGCTCAAAATCTGTGCTTTGCTTTGGTGCCTAAGCGAGATCTGAACTCTTTGGACGATGCGGACATGTGTGTGTGATTGCGTGTGTGCGCGCACGCATCTGGCCAGGGTTGCAAAAATGTTGAGTCCTCACAAATTCAGCTGAAGTGAGGTGGAGCTGAAAGACACTCATGACTCTCAAGATGGTCATTTCCTCTTGTTTTCTTTCAAAAGACCAGAGAAGGATTTGTTTTCACATCTTAGCCAGGAGCCAGACCGCACCACCCCAAGTCCTGCCAGGCTCTGCCAAGGCAGATGGTGCTATTTGGCCTTCTGCAGTCCCTTCCATTTTCATCAGCAGCTTTAGAAACGTCTTTGGGCACAAGGACATAACCTTGCTTCATTTTATGACACCTGCCAGGAAAAGCCTCCCGGAGACAGTATTACATTACGTGACTGCTCTCTTGTCCATGGTGGGCTCTGCTGCAGGAAGGGGATGAGCCTGTCAGGCTGTGTATTCTGCTCTTTCTGCTGACCCAGAAGGTCTTGGGGAGCGTTCAGCCCTCCCAGCCACTGATCCCACTAGCTAAAGTCAGTCCAATCATGGGTCTTTCCCTCCTGATCTTTCCAGCTTTTTCCTGAACATTTGGGCTTATGCTGCCCTGATATAAAGCTCAGCGACTCCTACTATAGAAGGCAGCAGAAAGGCTTCAGCAACAGATGAATGTGCATAAAAACTTTAGCAGAAATGGTACATTGTGGTAAGTACTATCTCATACTTACGAGCAAAGACTTTCCGTTGGGATTAATTTCCCTTACTTTTAGCCGCATGAAAGTCAGGTATTGAATCTAAACGTTGCCCATGCTCAGAGGATGGGCTGAGGCTTTACCCCTGTGCTTGAGCCAGTGCTGGGTCACTTTACTGCTTCAGCCATGGGATGCATGGAGGTCTTCCTTGCAGCATCCAAGCCGTGTGTTTCACCCGCAGCTGGCTGCTTGCTTTGGCCTGAATTTGTCCATAAAAAGGATGTCCATAAAGGGAGGAAGAGGGCTTTTCTCTTTCAACCCGCTCCCCCCTGGGATTGCTGCCTGTGCTGCTGAACCCAAACAGCAGCCAAAGGTCACAGTCTCAGTCCTCAAATGTCTCAGAAGAGGAAGTGCTGTACATGCTGAAACTGTCTCCCTGACAAAAAAGCAAGACAAACACTGGAGCTGGTGTTTAAATAGCCTGACCTTGAGTAACACGGGCTTGCCAACTTTAAGAGAAAGGTAAATGCCACGTTTGGGGGTAGGAAGGCAATTGCGTGAGAGAACGGTTTGGCTTGCAGAAGAGGTGAGGGGCAGATGCCCAACTGCCCTGGAGATCAGGTGTATCTCCACTCCACATGGTGACAGGACAAGTAGTGGCGTGTAGGTGCCCTGTAGAACATGTTTGTGCCCCATGTATACATCGCCAGGGCCTCTGGGACAGCCAGACTGGGGGCTGATCTCCCAGCAGTAGATGTAGCTACTGAGGCTGATCCTGGGGGTAGGTTCCTGAGGCTGACCTGGGGGTGAGACCAGCAGCCCACCTAGTACAGTGACAACCGTGAGCTGCAGCTTATATTTGGCACTGATAAAATAACCTGATCATGGGGAGGTGCTGTCCTGGCCCATGTTTGTCAGCGCTGGGCTCATGCTGGGGCTGAGGAACCTGTGGTTGGGGCCTGCATGCAGCCTGTGACTTCATTTCATACGCCTTGCTGCCTCGTTAGGGCATCATGGCTGAAAGCATTCAAGTTGTAGATTGGCTCCGGCCAACCTACGTGGTCTTCAGCACTATCCCAGCATGTCTTGCACCATCTGCCATGCCCATATGCCAACAGTTTTGTCCAAGGGCACTCAACACACACCCTGGACACCACTCTGGTGGGTTGTGACACAGCCCTCACAAGGTCTTTGAACTGAAAAAAAAAGAATAATTTTGTTCTGTGCACAAAGGCATCAGGGGACCCAGAAGAGACTTGCAGCAAGCACAGTTCAGAGTGGACATGGTTAATCTATTCCAGGCAAATAGTATAGACAAGGACCCACAGCATTTAACCTGGAGACCAGAAACTGCTTCCTGGAGAGGGTGACTTTGGCAGTACAGAGATAGTCCGAGTTAATTGGATCATTTGTAGCTTGTTCAAGGGGCACGAAGGAGCTATTTGACCTTTTGTAACGAAAAAGTCCACAGCCTTGTTTTACAAAGTAAAATGGGAAGCTCTAAGCCCTTGAGAAAGTACTGACGCTCAACAAATGTGACTGGCCATATGGATAGTTGACCTGTAAGGCAAAGAGAGCTCGAAACAGGGTAATTGGTTGTCCTGGCCTGGTTTTGTTTGGGGGCTTCTGTGTGTTGTCTTGTAATGGGAGCAGTGGGAGCAGTGACAGAGGGAAGGGCATTTCCCAGCAGGAGAAGAGGAAGGGTCTCTGACTCCCTCTCCAGGGAGCAGCCACAACGACCCTGGCTTTTTGATTTAGATGTGGATGTAGACAGTATATGTGGATATAAATGTACAGCTGGCCATGAGTCTCCTGGATAAAAAAACACCCAAACCTTGCATAAAAGGTCTTGGGGATCATGGTGGACAGCAATTTGGACGTTAGCCAGCAGTGTACTCTTGCAGTGATCAGCCACAAATAACACTGTATTAACAGGAGTGCAGGTTGAGGGAAGTGATTATTTCCTTCTGTTCAACACTTGTGAGACACATCCAGCTACTGTGTCCTATTTTGGTCTCCCTGGTGAAAGACAGACATTGATATAGTGGAACAAGCCCGGTGGAGGCTATTGAGATGGTCAAGGGGCTAGAGTACATGAGATACAAGGAGAGGCTGAGAGAGCGGGGTTTGTTCAGCCGGCAGAAAGGTAGGGCAAAATGGTAGCTTATTGATGTTTAGAGCTACCTAATGGGAGGGTGTAGAGAAGACAGAGAAGACTTGTCTTGGAATTGGACACCGGAAGGTCAACATGCACTGCGCACAAGCTGCAACATGGGAAATTCCAATCACATACAAGGAAAAAATTCTTCCCCATGAGGATGGTCAAACATGGAACCAAGCCACCCAGATATGGGGGAATCTCCATCCTTGGAGATATTCAAAACTCAACTGGAGAAGGCCCTGAGCAACCTGAGCTAACTAGCCCTGCTTTGAGCAGGAGGTTGGACTAGAGACCTCCAGAGGTACCTTCCAACCTAAAATGTTCAATGATTCTAAGACATGTGAATGTATGTGTACGTAGACGGTATGTGTAGATAGACACCTCAGAAGTGATTACTGTGTGCTCTGAGATGCCTCCTGGAGCTATCCATAACACCGTCACTGCTCAGTGTTCCCTGATCCATTAGTGAATGCAGGGTATGAGGGAGTGAGCAACCCACTGTAGTAACGGCTTCTGGGACGGCATCCCACAGCGAACAGTGAATTTCCCTTCTTGTGTTACTGCTCCCTTAATGCTCCTTTTTCACTTTTTTTTCATTAATCCCTTGTTCTGACTAACCTAAAATCTGAAACGCTGTCGTGTCCCTCCCTGGGCCCCTTTAATTGGGTCACCAGCCTACTCAAGCATGAGTTCTTGTCTGGCTTCATGGCTAAGGGATTTGGAGGCGGGGTGAGAGGGGAAGGGACCACCGTCTCCCTCGGCTCCTCTGTCCCCTCCAGCAGCAGCAGCAGGAGGAGCAAGCCTGGCTCTCCTGGACTCATGCTCCACTCCTTTGCCAGAGCCTGGCTCCGGCTGTGGGATGGCTCATGGGGTTATCAGACATAACTGAGGTGTCTGTCCATAATTGTTCTGTTGGTTTTCTTGATTTGCCTGGCTCAGCTTCCTTGTGGGGTCTGCAGTCAAAACGCTGCAGGACAGTGCTATTGAACACTTTCCCCAATGCAAAGGAAATGATAAGCCTAAGAAAAATGTCAAGCTGAGATTGCAGATGTCTCAGGAATGTCACTATTATTATATCGCCGACAACGTCATTAAAGACTGCTAACCATGAGAATAACCTGTCTTTTTCTGCCTTGGTCACTATATCTGCCAACACCTGCAACAAATAAGGTGAGGATCTAGAGTAAAAGTTTTTCCATTCCACACATCAGGGCTATCAAGGCCAATAAATGGTGCAGGAGTTCTGCGGGAGAGAGAGACTTTGTGCATGGACCACTTTGAACGCACTACTTCCCAGGCTTCACGCAGCTGATGGTTGTGGGTCACTGTCCTCTCACCTCTGCTTCATCTGTATCCATGAAATTGTTGGCTGGACTTGCTAATCCTTGGCCCTGAGACCAGTTAAAAGCGGACTTCTCCCACCATGTTAGAAATGTAGCTTGGTGGGACCATATATCTCATAGGCATGGCTAGCAGATGAGTCTGAAGGGTTCTGGGCTGTCGGAGCGTGCGTGTAGTCAGCACTAGAAATATCTTGGAAGGGTATATTTCATTTATGTCCTCACTGGCTACAGAAATATGTATTTTCCCTTCCAAATGGAAATCTCATAACATTTTTATCTGAGGCTGTGCCAAATCCAAGTACTTCCAGACTCAAATGTGGACCCCAGGACCCAGCACTGCAGACTGGAGCTGATGTGATTCTTTCCAGTTTTAAAGCTGCTATTCCAAGCTGACAAGAACTGTGCTGGTTTCAGACGGTGGCTGCATGGATTTCTACAGGTAAAAGAAGGAGCAACGACCTCAGGCAGTCCAACCAGATTTAGATCTACCTAAGCCATTTGGTTGGATGGCTCCTTGGGCTGCCTGGCTGATGAGGCAATGAAGCTCACCAAAGGACACTCCAACAGCCTGGAGATAATGTGAATTGGGATTGCACCTGTAACGAGCTGCCCCAGAGCCAGGAACTGCCAAGCTGATCCCAGTATTTGACTAGGAGCTATCAGGGACACTTTTGTAGAAGCCTTGAGCTCGTCAAGTCCTCCGCCTGGATAACCTGGGATCCTGACTGCAAATCTACAAGTCTGGTTCCCTGGAAGTATGGACCAGTTGGTTCGTAAGGAGTTCCTGACATCATCACATGAACTGGCAGTCAGGTTCCCAATGGAAATTTCTCTTGTCCAGTGGAAACATCTCCCTGCCTATGCTCTGCCAGAGGTTCACTGAATGCAATGTGTTTTCTGTGAAATATTCAGCGTTCCACAAATCTGCACATTCTGATGGGAAAAAATGTTTGTCTAGAAAATTCCCAAGCAGCTTGACTGGGTCTGCGTGCTGTGAAGCAGGCCTGGGAGTGGGGTGGTGTTGAGAAACATGACTGCGTCATGCTGTCCATCCCGTCTCTTGGGTGTAACCTCATCCCAGACCTGACTAACCTGTTGCTCTTGGCTAAAGGCTCTGGCTTTCTGTCCCTGCTCCTGGCTCCCCTGTCTCTACTGAGCTTGTTTCCACGGATGTCTGCCATGGAGATAGCTTCACCTTGGTCTTCTAAGGAAACATAACTTCTGTGAGCACACTTCGCATATGTATGGAAGAGAGGGCTGGCTTCATCTGTGACCTTCTCTACTTCAGCTTCTCTTGAAGTTTTTCACCAACTTCCACCAGATTTCATAGAAGAATAGTCATAGATGTAAAGCTTTTACAAGTTTGCAGTCAACTTGTACCAGAGTGGGACCACAAGGCACAAATCCATGTGGAGTCATTGGGCATTATCAGCTCTGTTGCATATTGAACTACTCGTTCTTGCTCCCCTTCTCTTTCTGTCCCTGCAGGATGAGTCTGAAGAGGCTAAGGAAGGTCCACAGCCTTTATCCATGGCTGGAAGAAGGAAGCTGCAGGGTTGTCTCTCTTTTGCCTCCTGTGTGGGATCCATAGTAGCTCTCCCTGACTGAGAGTCAGGCTGGGTCCCTTCTCTTTTCCCTCTGGATGTTCAGCGGAGCACAGAAAAGACTTGGTGATAACTGCCCATGAAGCTGCCCTCCAGATCCTGCATTGGCCTCCAAAGCCCTCTAAGGTTCTGCAGCTTTATAAAACAGCGAGATGTTTATGTTTCATGTTGATGAAGCACTCCTGGCTTAGCTAGCCAGAAGCCTATGCTGTGGAAACAACAAACATTCCTGCTTGAAAATTCATGCGCTCCTCAAGGGATTGCAGGGATGGTCCAGGAGTAACCAGTCACACATTTGAAGTTCTTCTTCCCCACAAATATGGCATTTATCTGAAGTTTTAGACTTATCTGCCTCTTCCTCATAAAGCACCAAACTGGAGGCTAGAAGATTCAAGGGATTCCGGTGTGTATGTGACATCATAAAACCTGGCTTTCTCTAACTGAGCAACTGCAAGGATGGGCTTTAGGAAGGATGCCGAAGATCAGGACACTCTTGATAACAAGGTGTGAGCTGGCAACGTCCCTTGTCCTAGCATCTCGGGTGGATAAAAGGCGTCAACACAGAAATGACATGTTCTCTGGCATCTGATAAAAACCTTTGAATTCTGGCATCCACACTCTGCCCAGGTTGTAAAATGGCCAGTTACCACCAAAAGTAAGAGCCATGTGTTGTCTGCACCTGCACAGGAGGCCTGGAACAAGCTCCAGGACTCACCTCCCTCAAGGATGCCAAAGTCATTTGAGGCTGGAGTCCATAGAGTGGCTCCACTCTGCTGGTGGATGTGGGCTGATCGGTGACTCTGCTCCCAGCTGTGCCCCCGGAGTCCTGCAGGAAAGAAGGATTTTGTAACCGAGTAGCAAGCCCCTGTGCAGACAGCCAGGGATATCTTTGGAGAATATCCTGGTGCTGCCAAGCCAGCTCTGCACCTGCTCCTTTTTGCTGCTGGAGACAGCAAACGCCAGCCTCGTGGGACCATGGGCTTTTGTTTCCTTGTTTGTTTTGCCTTGCGGCTCCACGTTCGATGCTGTGCTACGCAGACTGTACTGCCCTCTGACCCTGCTCTTCTGGAGACACGACACATCTGCTCCTCACACTCCCGGCTTTGAATAGGAGTCCCCTCCCCAACATCAAAATATGCAGCTGCCTGACAGTGCCAAAGAGCCTTTCACAACCTCTTGCATGACAGTGGTGAATGTGGGGAAAGGTGATGATGTCAAGCATGGTTGCTACAGCAACCCAACGTCAGGGTGCGTGCACCCTTTCCAAGAATGCGGTTGTGGTGCAGACCTGACATGGAGTCAGAGCTGGAGTCCTCGGATGAGCTGGGTGAGATCCAGATGGTGCTGGGGCTGTTTGGAGACAGTCACCGAGATGATTCCCTCCAGTGCACTGCTGTGGACATGGGGAAAGGATTTCCAGAGAAGAGCTGAGCGTGCTGAGTAGTAACTGGATCTCTGCAACGGCCCAGCCTTGTCCTGGAGAACAAAACATGGGGATCAGCACAATTTTAAACCAGTCAAAGCAGGGGGAGGAGAAGTGTAGGAAAGAATCACAAAGGAATTTGAGGGGGACGATGGGAATCCATGAAGGACAGTATGATTAAAGGCCTGATGCTGCTGATACATGCCACCGCTGGGAGTGGCCACCAACTAACCTTGGTGTCAGTGGCATTTGACCATCAAGCATTCAGTTTCTTGCTGAGTTGGTTTGACCGGACAGGGAGACCCAATGGTGAAGGGAATGCAACAGGCTGCTCTTGCATCCCTGACCCACGTCTAAAGCAGAATGGAGACCCCTATCTGATTAGAAGAGCTTTAATTAAAAAAAGTTGAAGAAGCAGGGTTGCCCAGCATGGTGTCACTGAGCTGGTTAGTGGGGTTGCAGCAGCTTACCACAGGATGGACCCCGGCTCTGAGCAGGTGAGGGATGCTGGTTTATCTCTGTCTTGGGGCTAATGGAGAGGATCCCAGTGTGGGGGGGCAGAGAGAGACCGTGGAGCAGCAGAGACTGGTGCGCTCTTCTCCTGGCAGGTTTGAACTTCCAGGTGTAGAGCGCGTTGGGCTTGGGGAAGCCAGCACATGGTGATTGATAGCGTCATTAGAACACCCTCTATGAACTCCTTGCTGGATTCCTCAGCGACAGGTCTGCAGAAAGGTAGTGTGTTGTATTGCTGTGGCTGACAGAGCTCACAAGGGCCGTTTGGCTTGGGTTTGATTCTTCTAAGTGCTGCTAGCCAGCACCTGTGGGGACCTGGTTGCAGGGCTCAGTCGATCATACAGGACAAAGCCTGGCTCAGTCTTGGCTCTGTGTTGGCTCAGGTTAGCGGTAAGAGGGTGATCACTGCCCTTCCTCATCAGGGCAGGAGTCTGGGAAGCCCAAGGGACTAATCTTTATGCTTTACGCCCTCACCTCAGTCTCTTTTCTCATACATCACCCTGGTTGCCTTCGCTTTCTTCCCATATGCTGGACACAGGAGGCCACCTTGATCACTAGACCCGAAGTGGGAGGGAGGCAGTGATGCTGCGGCCCCATTATTAGCAGGGATCAATGCTCATGGGATCCATTCTGGGCAACAGATCCCTTTTCTTTCACATGGCTGGATGTGCTGGCATGCTCCTGATGTGTCCCAACACGCACCGCTCACCTACCTCATCGTGTGACCCAGTGTGCGGAGCTCAGATGCCCACGCTGTAAAAAATGGCCATTGCTTAGGCTGTGTTGACCTTAGATGGAGATCATCCCAACCTTGTTCCTCACCTTCACCTTTACCCATTGCCATGCAGGTCTCCTCCCTCCACTGCAGCAGACCCTTTGGAGAGCAGATTTAGCTCCCTGATCCGGCAGAACACTATCCCACTGTCCTGGGGCAAAGAGGACAGGGGGAAATAAAGAACCCCCTTCTAATGCAGGGAAGTGTTAATTTAACTCACCACATCTGCTAGACTTGGCCCTTAATCTGAACAGGTACCAAAATGCTCTCTTGCATAGGAGGAAGAACCAGGCATGCCACTCACACCCTTGCATAATTCAAACACATCTCCAGGCTCCCCACTGGATAGCAGCCCAGAGGTACTTCATCTTGATTCAGTAACACTCTTTGATGCACGGGATTTACTAAAAAATAAGCATATGTATCAAATTACCTGCGTACAGCAAGAAGAGGGTTCAGCACTTTATTGCTTCCCAAACTCGCAACTCGATTCTGTGAAACAAGGGGGTATATTGAACAAGAGGTGTGCCAAAAGATTGGTCAACAGGCTTGTCAAGCTGTCTTGATTTTGAGTCCCCCTTTCCATTACGATCCCAGAGGAAAACCTCCAAAGAAGTCCTCTGCCTTCCAAACAGACAAAGACAACAGACTGAAAGGGCTTTCTCAGAGTTCCTCCAGACCGATAACTACTAGCCAGATATTACTCTTTTTTTTAATGGAAAAAACATATTATGCAGGCAATTGATCCGATGTTTCTTGGTGAGCAAGGATAATTAGATCATCGTAACTATATGCTGCGAAGTGCTCTTGCTACTATAAAGGTCAAACGCAAGACGCTTCCTGCTACTTTTGCTGACACGTGGCTGCCATTTAGTGATTCATAATCTCTACACACGGCTTGGCAAACAGAGGAGACTTTTTTTTTTTTTTTATAGGAGCTGTTTTCCACTTGTGCAAGCACAACAAAGCATTTAAAGGGACCCGCTCTGATCCATCTACACGACCAGCAAGTTTCAGCAGAAGGTAACTAAGACAAGTAGGACTGTGATCTGTAGGCTGAACTGTGCACAAGAGGGAGCTGATCCTCCACTAGCTTTTAGGGGGTCTTTAAGCTGAAAAAAGTTTAAAGCTACATCTATTTTTGCGCTTATATAGCATTTTTCTTCTGTATGTCACACTGCCTTGTGCAACTGCATAAACACCGATATGACTGAGCAGCAGGGGGGGAAAACGGATGCCGGGAGATAAGAAAACCTGACAGTGTTTGGATAGGATTATAGTGGGCTGTGGTCTTCTGGTCCACAGGCTGGACTTGTGAGATGGACTCTAATGAGATTAATTTCATTATCTGGACAGGAATAGGAAAAAAATGTACATGAATTAAGTGCCTTTCCATGTTGGGTCTGTTCTGTGGTTTGTACAACGCCTCGGTAGCAGGAATATCACAGCAGCCTTGAAGTGCAGCAGCAATTGCAAAAGGTGAAAAAGACCCTTCACATTTAGGAAGACAACTGGGCTTAATGTGCTTGTTTCATCAAACAGGTGTTCTTATTTGTGAAGATTTATGTTTAAGTTGCGTAGGATCACAGTTACTTTACTTGAGACAACTTTTCTCCATTTGTGTGGCATTTATCTGCAAGATTCAGACCAACCTGAAACATTAGGACTTGGAGAGCTGCTGGGTTTTTGGATATTTGGCCTGAATGCAGAGAAGAGGAATGACTTTTTTAATGCACTCTCACTGTTTCTCAGACCGCATTAGAAATCTGCCTCATCTCCTATTTTGATTTGTTTTAATGACCTGATAAGAAGTTTCCAACTGGAGCTGGACTGGGACATATGACCCGGGATGTGTATCTGTGAGCAAGTAATTCCATGAAGGATCATCTTTTACCTTTGATGGTTGGCCCATTTAATTTCCTTTCGGTAACCTTTTTTTTGTGTGTATTCATGGGAAGTTCAGAGAAATCGTTCGAATTCTGTTGTTTGAGTGAATTCACCGTGCAGCCACTTCAGTGTTTGCATTACAGCCCAACTTAGAGTTTCCACCATGCTGGGCACCCTTTAGATGTGCAGCAAGAGTCAATCCTTGCGTGAGGAGTTAACAGCTGAAGGAAACAGGAGAGAAAAAGCTGTCTAGGGAAGGGAGATCAGGAGTGAGCACCTGAGTGGGAGGCTTGCAGTCCATGGTCCTACTGACTGAATCAGGATGCTGATGTCATTTATTAAGGCTGTTTTCTGGTGAGGAAGAGACTCGGCACCACACAGGTCACCAGCTACTGCTGGCACACTCAGGAGTAATGAATCACTGACGCTGTCTGTTGAGCTGAGTCACTTGCATGGACAGAGACCTTTTCAGAGAAAATGTTCCTCAGTGAACCAAAAAACCCACCAATTCAGTAAAAAAATCCAGGTCCCTTTTTGGCATCCTTCGCCAGACGAAAGGAGCATTTTGCTCAGTCGAATACCACCTCCCTCTGAGGCTCTGGTCCGTGGTGGTGTCCGGGTGCAGAGTGACCTGCGGTTTCCAGCTGGCAGAGCAAAGGCAGGGGATCGTGTTTGCAGGCTGTTTGTTCAGCGTCCCGGTAACAGGACATTGGGCACCTGGATATTTTGGCAGGCAAAACTTGTATGTCATTATATTTTTTTCTTTTCTTCTGAATCCTAAAGCAACTGAGGGAAAAAAAAAGGAAGTTTTCATCTTTTTTTTTTCTTTTTATCAAAAAAGCAAATTCTGTGAGGGTGAAAAAAAAATTGTCCTGAGGCCAAATTGCCACCTGCTTACTTAAAAACCACTTGAATATTGGCTCAGAGGAGATAAGTGAAAGCTCCTAGATACTGAAGGAGTGCATGAAGGAGGTCTGGAAAATCCTGTGTGCCAGGATGGGGTGGCAAGGGAATGGCTGTCCAGTGTCTCCAGCAGAACAAGCACTAGGGGCCAGCAAATAAAGTTAGTGGGATATGGGCTCCAAGCAAACCATGCAATAGGTAGCTGAGCTGTAAACTTCTTGCTGAAGGATATTGTGGATACAAGAAGTTTCAAGAGGTGAATGGGAAACTACGTGGATGAGAGATCTGCTGGGATTTACTAAGCATAGAAATCCCATCAGGCTCAAGAGATCCCCTGAGCTGAATATAAAGGAGGCAGGGAGAGTTTGGGGGAGAAGTATCGTATGTGTTTGACCCATCCTTGAGTGCCTGCTCATGGCCACTGGTTTTATCTATTTTTTTCATCTTGTTAACTTGAAACAGCAGGAAGCAAAATGAGCTTAGCCACCAAAGCCACCGCACCTCGCGGCGTGTGATTGGAGTCAGGAACAGCATCCTTGGTCACATACAGCAGGAACGCGTTCTCCACCTGTGTCTGTGCAGGTAATCTCAGGTTTTGAGATGCCCTGAATTCTACCAGAGAGCACCTTATGAGGATGCTCAGCTTTGTCTTCCATTTTTTTTTCCAGTTCTCTTCCCACCTTTATCTGTACCCGCCAAAGCAGCTTCCCAAGCTGGGTAGACCCTGGGCCAGAGCAGTGTGGCTATTTTTACGCTCTTAATGTGTCCCAACAACACTGGGCAGCCAGCCTAGCATTTTGACTGAGATTTTGATGGCTTGCTATTACCAATTCCCTTCTTCCGTTTCTCTCCCAGCAACACTGGGTAATTTTACCAGTTTTTGTTAAAGTCTTGTTTTGCCCTTCCTTTGGGGATTAGGACAAGGGATCTGTTTCCACAGAAGTGATTTGGGTGCCAGATCCCTGCTAGTGCCTGTCACCAGCTGTAGCGTGCTGCTACCTTTCTCCTTCCCCACCTCAGAGCCAGGCAAACACATTCTGTCCTTTTGCGATTATATCCCGGAGATCTGAATGTCACAGCAGGCTGCATGGTTTAACACAGGAAACATTTGTGCCTGCTATTTAAGAGAAATAAGTTGCTCATGTTTCCCTGGGAACCAGCCCGTCAATCGAGCTTGCTTGACTTCCCTGTTATTAAAATAAAACGTGAAAGAGTAAATGGACATGTTGCAAGTTGTGGAAGGGTAAAACGTTATCTGGATATATTTTGTATCCAAAATACGTAACCTTATGTAAAGAAGGAGCTAAATTCGAGTGCTTTTTCACAAAATTTAGACGGATCATTATTTTTTTACACTACTTTTGCTAGCAGTGCTGTATCTTCATGCACAGAACTTGGAGGCTGGCTGTAAAAAAACCCTTGTGGCTCAGCAGTTGTCGTATTATGTCTGTGCGCAGGTTATACATAATACTTGCTCCCTGGGCCCCTTGGCACTAGTTTCCTCTGCTGCTTGTGGGTGTACCGAGGCTGTGATCTCTATTATACTTCTTAGCCTATTTCTTCAGAGCTTTTGTCTTCACCCCAGGAGTGCCTTTGCTTCTCGTTTTGCGCAGGTTATATGAAGGCTTATCTTCAAGACCTGCGACTTTTAAAGACTGCAGGTTATCTGTGGGGCAAGCTATTTTTAGGAAACACAGTACCAGGATGGCTCATAGCACTTGGCAGCGTACACGTGCAGAACACAAAGGCAGCCTCTGTACTGGATGGCTTGCGAACTCGGCATCGTCAGGAGAGAGACAGGCACGGACAGACAGTGGGGCACAGCGAAACAACGGGGCTGTTTTGGTCAGCGAGAACGGCTGCAGTCTGTGAGCAGGCACCTGCGGGCATCGCGGTGCCCAGAGTAGAGGCAGAGGAGGGGAGGCAGGGGCTGCTGAGACCGGGATGGAAACGGTGGTGGGGGCAGGAGGACTCTCAGGATCATTCTCTGGCCTTTGCAGGTATCAGCCCTTGGCCTTTAAGGGGAAGCATCCAAAACAGCGCGATATTGGCTGGAAGAGAGATATATTGGCTGGAAATACTGCTGTCACCTGGCCAGTGCTAGAGATCGAAAACGAGACTCGTAGGACTAGTTTGCATTTTTCCACTGTTCTCCCTGCAGTTGCCATTACTTGCACTTTCCTCTGTTACCTGCTGTGAGATAAGGCAGGAGCTGCGCTGCTGTCATCAGCAAAGCCTCCTCCCAGATTTCCACATTCAACCCTGTTCCTTTGTACCTGCCAGATTTTCATTTCCCAGATACTTTGCGTTCAGAATAGTTCAAGTGATTGCAGTTTCATGCAACCTATGCTGAATTGGCAACAAAGTGGAGTAAAGGTCCGTAACTGCTTTCATAAGAAGGTGAGCTAGGACTTGCCTGGGGATAACTTTAGAAGGATATGCTAGAGGTGTACAAAATAGCGAGAGACTTGCAGAGAAGTCAGCTGTTCACTGCCTCTTCCAATATAAGAACACGGGGGCATCAAATGAAGACAGCAAGCTCCAACCAAATCAAAGGATGTGTCATAGATACGGTTCCTTGGTGGAACTCCTTGCTGCAGGGTGTTGGGGTTGTCAGTATTTACATGGGGAGAGCAGACAAGCTCATGAAAACAAAATCCAAAGAAGGTTACTAAATTCAGAGAAACCATGTCTATCTCATGAAGTCCCTGAGCAGAAAATAACTGGGAGCTGAGAGGGGCGAGTCTTGCTCTTCCACCTGTGGAGGCAGCATACTGGCCTACACAGAACTTTGCTCTCACTTGGGACAGTCATTCTGCTGTTCTTTGCCAGCCCCATTTTTCTGCCTCTTTATTTTTTCGCCTTTTTTCAAAGGCATCTGCTTTGTAGTGTGGCTGGGGTACTGCTGTCCTTCCTGTTGTGTCCTGAAGATGACTTTCTCCGGGATTTTTGACAGATGTAGCAAGGTGCAAGGGAAAAGAGTGCGTAATAAAAGCATGAAGTGCCAAAGCCGGGATCTATACACTAATAGCCTTGCTCACCCGATGATGGTGGGGACTGAAGATCCAGGAAGGATTTGTCTTGTGTGTGCTTTCTCTCTCTGGTATGGACGGACAACGGCCTCGGCTGTACCGACTCAGGTTGTTGCCACCATATATCCCAGAGAGCCTTGCAGCACTTACGCAGCCCACGTAAGGCACAGCAGTTGTCCAAGCTCCGTCCCGAACGAGCCAGATGTTGTGTACAACGAGGCACTGGGAGATATCCCGGTGGTAGGACAGCACAGCCCCCGGCCAGCACACAGATGAGTGAGTGTGCGGCGGGGGTGTGTGTATGAGACAGTCCCGTCTGCTAACCTGCTTTCTGCCTGTGCTCCAGGGAAAGTATTTCCGATTTTCCTAGTCCAAATGAAACCAAAGGGGTACTTTAGCTATGAGAACTCACAGAAATGGAATCATGAAGGATTTTTAAATTTAGCCGGGAGAAGGCTGCGGTAAGAATAAGTATTTGGGACTTGAAGCTTGACAGATAGAAGCTAGAAATCATGACACATTTCAAGCATTCAGGGTGCACACTCGCTACAACAATTTATTGAGGATTGCAACGGATCTTCCACACACGGATTTTTTTTTTTCCGTTGTTGAGATTGGATACTTTTCTCAGCAGCTATATCCTTCCAGGAATCCATGTAGGAAAGTGTTAATGGTAGCGCTCAGGATATTAGAAGAAATTATTTTTTGGGCTGTATAATTCTGGCAATCGCTTTCCTAGAAGGGAATAAGGAAGAAAAAACCTGCGAGGAGAATTTCAGGAGTTCTCCTCCTCACCTGAGCTTGTTTTGTTTCTAACCATAAAGGTGAGCTGGATGGTTCTGTGTCTAGATTGTTTATCATCACAGGGAAATATTTATGATAGATCTCCTTGTCACGTAGCTGGTCAAATGATGACTGAATAGCAAACGTCATTTATTACTCATTCCTATGAAATACTGCAGCTACGCTGGAATGACTAGAAGGTCACAAGGCTTTTTACCAAAGGGCAGACTCTCTGAAGTGACTTTTGAAACCTCCCGTAGCCTGAATATACTTTCAAAGGGAGGCTGCTGGTCTTTCAGATTCCCTTTGTAGTCTTGGTAAAACCTTTTATTGACTTATTGTCAGGGGATTGTGAGGAAAAGGGGAAAAACATTCACAAAAAGCGATACCGTTTGATCTTTGCCCTTCCCCGTTGTGTTTATGATCAGTAGTCTTGCTTCAGATAAAACTTCTAGCAGGATTTTGTATTTATGTTAGAATGTTTCTCTCTCCTGCACCGGACGTGGTTTTGCTTTTTCTCCTGGGAATGTATGTTTTTGTTTGACTATTCAAGTGTTCCTCAAGTGGGTGAATGAATCATGGAAATTCCGTATTACGTAGGGATGGAAAGATAATAAAGCATTATGTCTGAGCCCTCACAGTAAGTTTGCTCTGTCTACTTTGCAGGTAAAATGGATTAGTCTCTCTCTAGTAAACAAACAGTGTAGAGGATGGAAAAGTCAGCTGGGCTGTTTGGAGTTATTGTAACGTAATTATTTAATACAGGTATTTCCAAACTGTACTTAGTGTACTGCTTGGGGGAACACAAGCGGCTCTGCCGGCGCGTGTCACCCAGCCCAGAGCAGGAGCCAAAATCAGCACCCAGGTGCCCTTACCATAATGATTCCTGGGTTAGAAAACCGGAAACCCCATGTTCTAAGCTACATATTTTGTGTTTGCTTTTGAGTTATATTTTAACTTGACAAGGGTCCTGGTAGATGTCAGTGTGCGAGTAGATCCCCCAAAGATTTGAGCATGGGCCAAACTTCTGACATGCAATGAGGCCTTTTGACTGCAGACATGTTCTTAATGCCAGCTCTGAATCTTAACAAGAGTGGGCAATCTTTAAAGCATAGCATGCCCTGTGGCTTGTATCAGATGGCTTTGCACTGAAGGATTGCTGACTTCAAGTGGATAACGGCACTTTTACCAATATTTTTAAATTTGAGGATGAAAAACGCTGTGTGAGAACGGTAACAGGCAAAACCTTTTTATATTGAATGTCAGGAATGTGGTGTTTTGGAGCATGGAGGTGTACTGAATGCTGCCTATTTTTCATCTCCACTCTTGCTCTCTTTTCCAGGCAGCTGGATCTTTATTTTCCTAAAAAAAGCTTCATGCCAGGCTTGATCCTCATCTCGCCTGACAGTTCTAGGAATGGGGCATTATGTTGGTCAATAGGAATCTAGAGGACAATTGCTTAATGGCTTTAAATCATTATTTTGCTTGGCAGAAAAACAAAAGGATCAATCCATCGAATAGATCCCCTTGACAAGACTTCAAACACCCCCAAACCCAGAAGTACAGCTTAATATAGTGTCCAGGTACCCTTCCACCCACCTCGTGCCCACCACGAGCTCTCTGGATTAGTTTGCCAGACTCCCTTCCCCATTTGAACGTATGTGTGTTGAAGGATGTGAGCCCTGAGCTATTTCTGTCCATCCCTGGGAGATCTTGCTGTAGTGCAAAAAAACCCAACCCTCCCAGAAAGAGACCTTCCAGGCAATAATACCCTTTTCTTTCTTCATGCCGATTATGTCTCTGGCTTGCAGCTCTTGGCAGTCTTCTCAGGTGCGTTGCACAAGGAGGTCTTTCTTCCCAGCTTGTGGGTTACACTCTGTGGACTTTTATCATTCACTTTGCATTTCATTCATAAACCTGTGGTTCACGGGTTCTTCCCAGGAAAGATGTTCTATTTACCTTGAAGGCCAGCTGTTCACAGACCACAAGCTAAGAAAACAAATGTCAGAGGCATAAAAAGTGCTTATTTTAGAATTTCATCAAATTTCTTTGGAACTACTGTCCGAGTATGGCACCAACATCAGCCATATCTGTCAGTTCCTCTTTCTTAATGCATCTAACACTGTATTAAATGTGTGCTTGCAATGTATTTTAGCTTTATTTTCCCACAGGTAATTGCATATCTATGTACCCTCAAAACGTCTTGCAAGCATGCCTAGGGCTTTTGAGCTGGCTGGGCTCTGTTGCCAAATTTAAACTGGAGAAAGAGGGTAGAGCCCAGGGGACCCCAGCTACTCAGAGCTTTCTAGATTTAGTTCAAATCCTTCAAATTGCAGCCAAGCGAGCTGAGAGCTAGTGCGGTCCTGGAGAACAGTTGTTTATTTGCTATGGAGGAAATAGAAGTGCCATTCAGTAGGAATTGGCTCACCAGCTTTCCCAGCTGCTGGATGACTAGCATCTCTCATGGGTCAGCTTCTCTGTGGGAACAGGGAGCACCAGTCTGTTCTTCACCGTGGCTCCTCTTTGGCTACGAACAGACGCGGCCTGGATTAGAGGCAGCCCCGGGGGCAGGTGTTGCTCTGTGAGATGCTGAGGACTATGGGCAGGAAATCCCGGCTTCCTCTCCGTCCCCTCCAGATCGGTAGCTCCAAGCTGGACCATCAGACCGACCCTATTTCCTCATCATCTCGGACTCTGTCCGGTCTGGTGGGAAAGGCGGCTCTTCCAGCCAACATAACCAACCTCCTTGCCAATTCCTCTTTCCAGATATAGCTGGTTAAAACAGGGATATGGCTCATTTCTCTGAAGTCCTTTAATTTGCAAAGCTCTGCTTCCATCTGTAGACTTGGTGGAGACCCTATGCCGAGGCTGCGGGGCATGTGTGTGAGGGTCTCTTCTCCGTTAGCACCCCACCATGCCCAGCCTGGCCCAGCAGCGCTGGCTGGCTCCTGTGGTCTTGCTGGACGGGGACAGCCATCCTTACGGCTTGCAGGCTCCGAAACCATGTTTCAAACACAGCGCATGGCCATGAGATGCCCGTTGTCCTATACTAGTTGTCAAATACTACAGCATCTGGGTACATCCAGGTGCTTTGAAGGTATCAATTGCAGCGGTGACAGCAGCAGTAAAGGGCAGTCAGAAGAGCACAAGATCTGGAAGAAAAATGGCCTGCAAACACTGTATATATGAAATGGAAAAGTTTGCACAGTTATTAGTTAATACCTGGTTGAACCAGGGAAACCTGAGCCCCACATTATTCTTGCTGTTTTCTCCAGATGTTTTGGCTGGCTCAGCAATCTCACCCCAGTTGTGCAGGTGCAAACCTCTGGCTGAACGTGTTTTATAAAACCTTAAAACGCTTGAAGGCAATTTGCAGACACGGCTATGTTCATCCAAGGCACTGTCTTTTCTCCAGACTTTTTCTCCAGACATCCAAAAGCAATTTCAGCCAGTGTTTAAGGGCAAGGCTGGGGGCCGTCGGAGTGTTTCAGCTCCACTGGTGGATCCTCATCCTGTGCCGTACACATTGCTCATTCCTGGTTGCATACTTTTTTTGGAAAGAGACTCTAATTTAATAAAATGTGCTGTTTACAGGGCTGCTGCTTGGAGACAAGACTTTTGCCCTTCAGCTGCGTGAAAGGCACCAAATTCAGAAGCTGGGAGAGCCCTGTCCCCTCTGCTTTAGGGCTCTGCATGCTGTCTCCTGGCTTGTTACACCGCAGTGATTTTTTTTTGCTTTCCCCTACCTTCGGGAGAGGTCGGCACGGCGGAGGCTTTATGCCCAGAGGTATTTAAGAGTATATATCCCACATCAGCCTGGGCGGTGTGCCTGCGGGGCACTACGGGCTGATGCTGGGATCCCCGGCGCCGTCCTCTCCCAGGCCTGCCCTTAAGGAGGAGACGAGGATTCATTAACCCCGAGGCTTTGCTGTTGCGCTGGGTTTGAGGTTTCCTTGCCCCGGGCAGGCTGCCGGCTGCCCGCGGGGGAAGGCACCTCGCTGCCCCGCAGGCCCCGCAGGCCGCGCCGGGCCGGTGCTTGCGGGGGGAAGCGGGCGGAGAGGAGGAGGAGGAGGCGGCGGAGGAGGAGGAAGAGGAGGCGGGGGGATCCTTGAGGCGGAGCCGGGGCGGGCCGAAGGGGAGGCGGCTGGAAAACAGGCCGGCGCTGGTTCTCGCCTCGCAGTGCCAGCAGCCGCCGCCGCCGCCGCAGCCGCGCCGGGAGCCGCCAGCCGCGGGGAGGGGAGCGAGGCGCTGAGGCGAGCCGGGCGGGCGGCGAGACCCCGTCCCCTCCGGCCACCGCAGAGAGAGGTACGAGGCGGGGAAGGGGGGGCTGCGGCGGCGGCCCCCTCCCCGCCTGCCGGGGGTTCCCCCTCAGAGGGCACGACGGGCGAGGGGCCCCTCAGCTCCCCCTCAGCTCCCCCTCAGCTCCCCGGCCCCCTCGCCCTCCCCTCGGCGGGCACCTGCCGCGCCCCGGCCTGTCCCTCGGCCACCTGCGCCTGTCACCGCTGCCGGCGTCGAGGGGCTGGCGGGAAGGCCGGCGCCCACCTCAGCGGTGGCCAGCCCGGCTCTCTCCTCCTCGTAACACGGCCAAGGAGGATTCCCAGCCGGTGGTGGGAGAGGTTGGTTGCCATGGGGCAGAGGAGGGGGCCTGCCCCACCGTCCCGTCCATCCCATCCGTCCCATGTGACCAGCTTCACAAAATCACCTCATAAACGTGCTAACCCTCGTTCCTCAGCCCCGAGAAACGCTGGTCGGTGCCATGCCGAGCCCGGGTGGAGAGCAGGAGGCTGCGGGTGCTGGTTTTATCCCTACCAGTGTTTTCGGGGAGGCGTGGGGGGGACAGGACCACGGCTGAGGGCAGAGCACCCGCTGATGTGTGTGGTTGTGTTGGGATTTTGGGGTGTTTTGGGTGTTGTGTTTTTCTTTTTTCTCCCCCTCCATGTGTTTATGTCAGCGTATCGCCTGCACGGGCGCGCCTCCGCTTTCTCTGCCTCAGCATTTCAGGTGGTGACATGAAGAATAAAGGTTAAGTAGGAAAGTCACCATAATCTGATGCGTGAGGCGGGATGTAAATTACGAGCTGTGAAGACTCGCAGCTCATTTGCGTTTTGGTGTTGCTTGTTTACACAAAGCTGTTACAATAACTGGGGGCTTGGCAGTTCACACGGATCTCGTGTTTTCAGTCAAATCCATTGACTTCTGCAGAATTGCTCCGTCTTTTAAATCGCTGCGGTGGATGAGGGATTAGTCCCGGATGCGCAGTAGCCAAATGCACAAAGCCAATTGTCAGTTAGCGAACCTGACCTCAAAACAAAGCTTTTTAGCAATTTACATCCTCAGCCCCAGAAGTACAGCTGCTCCACTTGATCCTTGCTCTCTGATCACCCCTAAAAATCCTTTACGTGGTGTATAGGCACTCTGTTTCAAATCCAGCGCTGGGGCCAGCTGTAATTGCCCTGATATATTAGATGTAAACACAAGCTTTACGTAAAAGTGAAACCATATGTATCGGCTAACGCGTGTCCACTCTGTGATCCTGCACAAATAGAGTTGAGTCCAGAGCTCTGTCCTCAGCTCACCCTGCTGATCCACTTTTCCCTTAGCCTGTACGACACAGTCTTGTTCCCGGAGTTACCAGACAGGTTTAGCGGAGGACAAGAAATCAGCCTAGGAGCGTTTCTGCGCGTTGTGCAGGAATACTGTATGTTTTCAGTCTTGTACAAATGTTGTTTTATTGACTTAGTGATAACATTTTGCTCTCCTCGGTCCTTTTCCCTTTCCAAATTGTTAGCCCAGCACTTACTAATCTTTTATGGCACTGCTGTGGGACAGATGTACGGTGTTTTTCAGCGAGTAGCAAGGTCCATAGTTTCAGCTGACTTTGCCTCTAAAAAAGACAGTACTGTCTTTCCCTCGTACCCCTGCTGTGGAGTGGGGAGCTGAACTGGGAAACAGATTTGGATGACTACTGAGCTGGCAAAAAACCCGATGGTCTTAGGTCTGACTCAGTGCCTGAATCCAAATCATAGTATAGCTGCTCAAATGTTTACCTGGGCATCTTTGGGCTTAGAGGAGCAACTAGCTGGTATTATGACCAAACTATATGTGGAAATAGGCATGGAGGTCTCGGTCTTTAAGTCCTGAAAATGCGAGCTGATGTTGGGTGCTGTGGTTGTTTATCCTTCTCAATCCTTTGGCTCGGTGGAGCAGCTGCTCTCGAGCTGTACCGTTTTGTGCCATGCTTTCTTGAAACGGCAGAGTGTGTGGTTGGAACACCACGAACACGCCGCATGTGTCCTGGGAGCCCTTGTCCCCATCTCCGCTGCTGCTGAAAGCACCCCTGGATAGCCCTCTCCGTTTTTCACCTGAAGGGCTTTCTCTCTGTTGTGTCTTTTCTGCCAAAATGTGTCCAAGTGCTGTCACAAATTAACTGTGATGTCTCTGAAACGCGGTCTTTTCCTGGGATGGGGGAATCTCAGTTGACTTGGTGGGGATGGAGAGATTGAGGTAGAGTTTGGAAAGCTCTGTGAAGTTGCTAACATTCCTCACAAGCAGAAGGACACCTATGGCTTATGGGCTCCCCACAGGACCCCTTGGTCTAAAAGGTGTGATGGTGCTCTTTGGCTGGTCTCCTCCTTAGCCAAGTTGTATGATTTGGGTTTTTCACAAACCTCTGTCTGCAAAAGGTAGTGGACTGTCCCCATCTCTGCCTCAGAAGCTTGGAGAGGTATTCCTGCCTGTAATGTATTCCTGCTGCCTACTACAAAAGTGTAGCTGCCTGTCCGCTCAACCCTAGTTATATCGCTTCATGTTTTCTGTGACTGTCATCCCACAGAAAAATAATCCCTTCCATTGACATCTGAGGTTCTCCAACTAATTTCCTGCTGGCCCAAATGAGAGTCTAGGGAGAATGGCGATGCTGACTTCTGAAGTATGTAGATTTACTTACTTTGTATGATTGGGTTATATAACAAAGAAATAGAAATTGTTTTCTCTGTGCCTTTGACAAATATTAAAATACAGCCTAACTTCTGTCTCCTTCTCTCAGTAACCGTAATTAACAGACCAGAAAATGGAAAAATGTAGAAATATCCTTTCCCAGTGGCCAGAAACATTAGTCCTCTCCAGAAGTTAATGAAGTCAAGTCTATGGAAATTAAATAACTGTTTTTTTAGCTCTGCTGGTGAGCTAAAACATTGTGTCGGAGTGGTAAATAATAAATTAAAGGGGTATAAAGATTACTTCTTGGAAAGGAAGTGGGTGAAGAATGGATTTGAACTCTTCCTTCTCAAGAGAGCATCTAAACTGTCTGGTTTAAGGATCTGTCTGGCTCTGCTTGGGTGCAAAACTTAATCTGTAGCACTGCAGTAATGTGCGAGAGTGATAGTAACCCACCATGGCTGGGGTTCAAATCCTCTTGCACACCAAGTGTGCTAGCAGGTCTGTGACGAGGGGATAGAAGCATAAACGTAAAACAACGAATGCGACCGATTCCTTGTCTTATGGACTCCTGAGAAGTGAACTGTTGAACAAATGGCATCACAAAACATTGTGGTGTTTCCAGAACATGTTGTCATCCTTGTCATGTTCCTGTTGAGGGAACATGAAAATGTTCAGCCACCTTGATGATGTGTCCTGTTTTCGTCAGCTCTTGCTGGTGTGTTGGCTTTGATGTGTCCAGGTATTCCATGCTCCGAGTAGAGGACACATGGGTATGCACAGTCGTATCACTTGAGTTCATAGTAGTCACCATGGAAATTAGTTATAAATCTTTGCTTTTTTTGAAAACTAATGTTTCTGTGGTTTCTTTTTATTTTTAGAATAAATTCCAGAAATACTGTGGGTGGGAATATGAACTACTTGGAAAATAAAACTTCGTGGCGACTCCAGTTAGCACCATGTGCAGAGAGCATGTTGATGCAGTGCAGCTGTTTCATGTGATGTGTGTCTCTGCTCTGGAAAGTGGCTTTGTAAGAACCTGGTTTTGAGGTCCCGTGTTTGTGTCTGTGTACAGTTGTGAACATATTTTGGGGAGCCTGTGGGGTTCAGGTCCTCCCTGTACCTTCTGAGAGTCCACTGCAACCTGTAATAAAGCCTCTTGAGGTTAAACTTGACACATGCAACTGTCTTTTCTTAAGTAGGATATCATTAGCTGGTGTTTTAGTGGTTGTGCTCTTTGGCTGTGCAGGACGCATGCTCTTTATGGAGTTGATGGCACTTTTCTTTACCTTCACCTGACCAGAGTCTGTCCATCACATTACCAAAATATACAGCTGTGCCACCGTGGTTCTTTATTCATCATATGGGAAGAAAAGGCTTTGGGCACCTGAGCCAGCACCCTTGCGGGACCCTGGGGTAGGGATTGGACTTCAGGCTGGAGGAAGGGTGAGGTGGTGGGGATTCAACCGGCAGCCCTGTGCTGCCCACCCCGGCTGTGGATAACGCAGGACGCGGGGTTTTTATAACAACCTGTTTGCAGGCTGAACCTGACAGCAGCATGACACAGACCTTTGCTTTGGGAGATGCACTGCACATATTGGTGACCTTTTCCTCTGGAGATCTTTAAATGCAGTGGATTTGTAAGGAGGGGTGCTTCTGTGGTGAATTTTAATCATGTCCTTGGTTTTAAGTGCAATTTTCGTCTTTTTTGTGGCCACCAGAGTTTTTGTTTTGTGACATCTTGGGGCCAGGGATATGAGGTTGTAAGGATGGATGCAGCAGAGAGTGTTTTGGCGCTGAGGAAGGCCTGGGTTGCTCTGAAGGTAGTGAGATAAGCTTATCAGCAGGAATGTAATGCAAGAGGGGTCCCAAAGCGCCTCCCTGCTTTCACACTGGGGTTTGATCCCCGAGCTATTTCAGGGTAGTTCTCTGCAAGTCTGGGTAAAACAAGACTGCTATTGTTGGTGCTCTCAGATAACTCAAAATGATGGCGGCTGGGAGCTTGCTGAATGTGAGGGAAACAGATTTTTCAGCCCCGGAGTAGTGATTTACACAGAGCTTTGGTTGTTGCGGATTCCGTTTTTGGAGCCGTTTTCCGCATCATCCTCTGAGACCACCTTTATCTCGCTTCTGAGAATAGGAAGACAGAGGGAGAAAGCTGGAGGCCACGGAGCAAGTCAGTGACAGAATGGAGGTCACAGTAAGCGAGGCAGATTCTCAGCTGTGGAGAGCCCAGAGAGCTGAACTGATGTAAATAAAGATGATTTCAGCTTGTGGGGAAGCTTCGGTTTTGGTCCCTTGCATTTCTTTTATCCGATAGATCTTTAAAGGACTGCAGAATCTCTATAATGGCTTGAAAATGTCATTAAAGTCCATTTTTCCTTTATTTTTTTTGGTTGTACCTACTGAGTTCAAAGGCAGGAACTACCTTTTAAGAAATAAGAAAATACTTGTTTTCCTGGCTGACGAAGCAGACAACTAGACGGAGGTAGATAATTTCTGAAGAATGGATAGTTAGTTATTCATTTCTTCATCGTTCATTATTCTGCATAATGCCTGATTTTTTTTTTTCCAGAAGTGTGTCCTCTAGATTTAGCTGAGTGGCATTTAACAGCGTAGGTTGCTGGCATGCTTGGAATGACTGAAATATTGGACAGGATATGATGATGTTTGCACACTTTAAGGAGAGGGGAAAAAAAAAAAAAGAAGGCACTTTGGTTTGGATCATTTCCGTTGTGAATTACCTACTCAAGCTACCTTGTAGCTAATGTATCCGGAAAATACCTTGTGCTAAGCTAAGCAGGTAGTCCTGGCCTATCCCTAAGCTGGGAATTGCATAGGAAAGGAGCAGTTTCTTTTCCCTTATAAGAGCTCTGTTCAGTTTAATTCATTTTGCAGGGCAGGTGGGGAATGGTTTTTCTCCCAAAGAGATCGTACAGGTGTAACATTCAAGTATGCTAACCTAATGATTCTGTTGGACGGACAGACATTTAGTCTGAAACTGAATTTAAAATTCTTTTGTCCCATGGGCATGCGTGTTCCAGGATGTAGGTGTAACCTCCTGCTTTGATCTCCAGTCTTTTTCTAACGGGATTTTCTTTTTTGGAATCAGTCACAGCTGTGATCCCAGAGGGCTCTGCCAGGAAGATGTGTATCATTAGCGTGTCTGGTAATCCTTTGGTTGAGCTCCTAAAAACCATAGACCCTTTCGGAAAGTCTGGGTTGCTGGAAGGAGCGTCGTTTTGCAAGACACTGGCTTCAGCAGTGAAACTGCATTAAGATATTTTGACTGTGCTGTCCTATCTCCGACTGCTTGTTTCCTCTCTTGCATAACTGTTCTCCACCCCCACCAGGGCATAGTCTCACGGGTGATTTATACCAATTTAAGGCGCTACTTCTAGTGAAAGGGTTAGTCCTGTTCTTGTGTATGTTCTGGTGTGACTGTGGGCAAGAGATCTTGATCAGGGAGCCCACACACCTGGCAGCAGATTATTACTTATTTTTATAGGGTTATTTTTCAGTTGGATCCGATCCCTGGCCTGTCCCATGACTGCTGCTGTCAGCACTACACAGTCAGTCAGGACTGTCCTTCTTAAGGACAGTGTAAACTTAGATCTAAGTTCCCAGGGATTGCAAAACTGTGCCCTCAGGTGTGCTGGGGTGTACTCACAAACACACACAGAGGCACACACAAGTGGGTATTTCTGCCTTGGACCACTTCTGTCATCTCGCTCACTGTGTGCTTCCATGGACAGACACGACCGAGAGCTTGAAGATTGGCTTTGCATTTACAAGAATGAGCCGGGAGGAGTTGGGGGGCACATGCAAGGAAGCAAAAACTCCTAAAACCCCCATGCTGCTGCAGTTGATAGGTCAAGCTTTAACTCTGAGATAAAGGTTGGTATTTTGGGACTTGCAGTTTACACTCTGCTGCTTGGATGGTCTGATCCCGCAGAACACTGTGTGCCATTAATTAATGCTTGCAGAAGCACAGTGCTTCCAGTAATGTAGTAGACTAAATGAAATGTCCTCTTTATAGTCATGGGGAGCTCACACGATTGGTCCAGTTATACAACAGCATCTGGTGCCTCTATTTGGACTTTGAAGCGAACTTGACAAAGGGCTGAATGTGATCACAGGCTTTAGAGTTAAGCACTGGGTCATTACCCGTTTTTTGTCCCCCGATTCCCTTGGGGTGGGATCCAGGACTGTGTGGTGGGCTCCCTGTGCGGCACAGCGGAGCATCTGGAGGGGATCCAAAGTCTTGACAAGAGCGTGACATAAAGTCAGCTTTGCTCTCAATACCTGGCTGCCATGGGCAAGCTGGTAGGAAGCACTGAAGGTTGCAGCTCTTGGGGATGACCGAAAGGTCAGCACTAACTAGGTGTTTCTGCACGAAGAGTTTATGCAGGTGGGATTCTCATGCCAGGCTCCCAGCCAAGCAGAGGGACAGGCAGTGCTGGAGGCGAGATGGGAGTCTGTAATGCTAAGCAAGCTTTTTTGTTGTTAGAAGCGCAGACATTTTGCTCAGGGCTTCCCCGAAACATGAAAGGGATCCAGTCCTAAAGATCTTACACATGAAAATAGTCCAGGGAGGAACAGAAGAATGGCCTAAGGAGAAAAAAAAAGAAAACAAAAAAAAAAAGAGCTCCTCTGACTGCAGGGTGAGATGGGAAGGAGGCAAAATGGGAAAAGAAGTGCAGGTGGGCTCCTGTAAACAACCATCCCCATGCTGTGGGATGTGAGAGGTACTGTCTCATTGGGAAGGCTGTTCTGGGGAGCTCCTGTTCACATGCCTGTTCTGTAAAACTGGTTGGTTGTGTTATCTCTCTATTGCTCCTCCAGAAACAGAAGTTACCATGTGGGAATGGGCAACCGCTGCACAAAGGATCTCACAGCATTTCTCTGCCATATTATGGAAGTATTAGGGAAGCTCGTGTGCTCTGGGGCTGCTGCTGATATGTTTTCTTGTCATATTTCTGTTATAAGTAAAGAACTGCAGGGCCGGAAGGGACCTTAATAAGTTGTCTAATCTGACCTCCTGCCCTAAGACTGGGTCAGATCTGTCTAAACTTTCCCAGCAGATGTTTGTCCAACACAGTTTTTAAAAGCCTCCAGTGATGGACTTTCCCCATCGTCCCTGGGTGATCCTTTAAAGTCCTTCATTGTTCTTAGAATTACCAAGATTTTCCTAGTTTCTAACTTCGATTTCATGTGCTGCAGTTGAAAATTGCTGCCCTCTTGCCCTTTTGTTACTGAACAGAGAGAGCTGTTCAGTCCTCTGCAGCAGACTTTGGGAGTGCCTGGGCCTTTCTTGAGCTGTGGGGCCTAAAACTTGTCCGCAATGCTCCCTCTGGCACCCACCTGTACTGAGCCGACAGACACAATTCTATGACTCTCATATATAGACTTTGGGGTATGATGGATGCATTTCTCTTTTTTTCTGACAGCAGCACAGATAGTGTTTTGTCATGGAAGGTTTCATTATGGCTTTGTCTCTTTACCCACTATAAAAACAGGGCACACGCTCTTCTGCCTCAAGTGCCATCTTTTCCACAGGAATGTCCTATTGATCTTCACCGACTGTTCCAGAGTAGTGCCTCTGCCTTGTAAGGTGAAGGTCCTTGCCAGCTGCTCTCACCAAGGCTTTCACCATGACTAGCTCGATTGCAAATTGGGCAATTGTGCTTTCCTGATCTGACCTCCCAGCTGTAGTTCACGAGTGACCTTCTATTCTCCCTCCCTGCAGTGGTTACGCTCCGTGCATCTGATTTTGTACGTACTTATCTCTTTGTTTCTGTGAAGGATACAGTTATTCATGCATTTCCAAAGCTGGTAAAATGTGGCCGTGAAGATTATTCTAAGAGGAGAGTAGTACTCAAACGTAAAGCACGACAGAAAATGCAGTGGATAAGCGTTTGAAACATTACTTACGAAGGTAAACTGGGTAACGTGCCAGCCAGCATTAAAGGAACAATTAGCCATTTGCTTGAAGATGATTGTTGTTTGGTTGTTATAATTTTAGGAAAATTATTCCAAATGGCTGTCGTGTGACAGAGGCAGATATCTGAGGGCTGCCTGTCCATCTGGGTGAAGTGAATTTGTGTCTTGCTGCTTCCAGGTGGACAGATGTCTGCATTACACAAAACACTGTAGTTTGCATTCATTGACCTTCTTGTACACCATAGTTGTATCTATTTTGTCAGGTTTTAGGGCGTTCATTTTACAGGATACTCAGAGGAAGGTGGCAGTTTCATTGTAACTGTATCTAAGTGCTTTACTTTGTGGAGTGCTTCACTTTATTTTTGGGGGGGGGGAAAGAAAAAACTTGTCTGTGTATATTGTTGCAGGCATTTCCTCTAGATTTATTAACACCTCTTATACCTTTCAGTGGGAGAGAGTAGCAAGTATCTATGAAAGGTATGTCTACATACAGAGGGCCTTTGTCCTGAGACAACTGAAGAAGCTAACACCAAAATGAAGGCTGGTCTGGACAGGTCTGAAACACCTCTTGGCGTCGACTCATGTTTATTGCGGTGGGAAGAGCAGGTAGGGAGGAGCAGTCTTGATTTTGTTTGTTTAAACTATCAGTACGTATCTTCTTTGAATTCCTCACAGTTTTCTTGCAGAGCTTTTGTATGTTAACTCGTATAATGTGAGTCTCCAGTTTCTCTTGTTCTGTTTCAAGTAGCAGTGAAAGCCCTAGTGTTTTCTTTCTTACTCTTTTTCTCCCTTAATTACAGATACAGGGATCTTTAGTCATGTGGAAGGTATTTTATTGACAGCTTTTGAGTCTAAAGTACTTGTTATCAGAGAACAGGTGTAGAGTGCTGGAGGCTACTGGGCAAAATCCCTTGTTCAGTGTTTCTTTATAATGATTTCTCAGAACTGAAGAGTCATTTAGGTTGCATAGGGCATCTGGAGCTCTCTCATCTGACCTTCTGCTCCAAGCAGGGCCAGAATCAAAGGTAAGTTTCTTGTGAACTTTTCTGATCAAGCTTCGGACCTTTTCCAGTCAAGCGTGGCAGGTTGATGCCATGCTTAGTGCTCTCATGGTGAGGAATATTTTCCTCTTGCCTGCTTGGAATATCCCTTGCTGCAGGTTATGCCCGTTGTTTCTAGCCCTTTTGTTCATACTCATTGAGAAGAGTCTGGCTCCATCTTCTCTGTAAGCCCTCAGTTAGGTAGTTGAAGATAGAAATTAGATCCACCACTAATCGCCATTTCTTCTCCAAGTTAAACAAACCCTGTTCCCTCATTCTCTTCTCTTACATCATGTATTCCAGTGACCAGTCCATCTTAGTGGTGCTCCACTGAACTCTGTCGCGTTTGTTAATATCTTTTCTGGGGAGTGCAGCTAAATTAAGTGGTGCTCCAGACGCAGCCTCCTTGGTGCCAAGAGGAGAAGAAGAGCCATTGCCCGGAGCTCTTGGCTATTGTCCTTCCAAGACAGCCCAGTACGTGTCTGGCTTTCATCGCTGCAGGGGCGCACTGCTGATTCCTGTTCACCTTATTGTCCACCAGGACCCCCAGGTGCTGTTCTGAAGAGCTGCTCCCTAGTCCCCAGTTTGTGCTGACAATGGGTATTCTGTGTCTCGGGTGCAGGACTTCATGTTTGTATTCCTCAACTTCGTGAGGTTTCCTTCAGCCCTTTCCTCCAGCTTACTGGGCAGTCCTGCCCTCCAATGTATTCACTGCTCTCCCCAGTGTGGTGTTGTCTCTGAACTTTCTGAGGGAGCTCTCCAGCCCATCATCCAGGGCATTAATTAAGATGTTGAACAGTGTCAGCATCGGTACTGGCTGTTTGTTGAGGAACACCATTCAAAAAGGGCTGCCAGTTAAGACATCATTCTGCTGGCTGCTACCTTTTGAGCTCAATGATCCAACCAAATTTTAACCACCTTGTGTTCCACTCATCCAATCTGTATCTCCCCGTTTGTGGGGACAGGTTAAGTGTCTCTAGAATGGTCATTCTTTAAAAGATCTGCTAAGAAGGGGGTTGCTTCAAAACAGTGAAAAAGTTGTGTTCAGACTGACCTACGTGGGGCTTTTCTATGGGCAAAGTGTGCTGGAAGAAGAGGGGTGTGAAGTAAAAGCACCTGGGATTCTAAAAAGTAGTTTCTGGTCTCTTTTTCTGTGTTGATAAGCCCATGGACTCTTGTTCTTTCCATCCACGTTGATGGCCATTAGCTTGTTTTTAAACAGAGATTAAAGCCAGAGCATTAAACTCTGAAGAGCTAAACTCTGAATTTTTCCTGCTGGACATAGAAAGAAAGAGGCTTCCTTCAGGCTGTGGCCTGCCTGCTTGCCTGGGCTAGTCTGTTCTTAGGAACATGTCTGGCTTAAATGGATCCAGCTTAATCTCATACCTGGTGTTTTTTAATTTTGTTGTTCTCCACAAGATTCTCGCCAGTCTGCTTTTATAAAAAGCATATTAGCTGCACAGCAGCGAGCAGCTAAGGGCAAAACTTTGCAAAGTATAGCTAAGTGCTTTCCATGGATCATTCCTGCAGGCTGAGGTTTGCCTTTATGCAGCTGTGGGACATTGTTGAACCTTGCAATTGTACCTTGACCCTCTAAATGCCAGAGCCTCTTCTGGAGTCTTGCTGTATAGGAAATTGCTCCCCATTTTTGCATTTGTAGCTGTGACTTCTCTTAAGTATTTCCTCTTGTTGATGTTGGACCAGTGTGTCAAGATCATTTGGAAATCTAAACCTGCACACCACGGTGCTTGCAAATCTTCCCAGCTGAATCATCTGTTGGGTTTATGGCCATACATTCCAGTCTATCATCCAAATCGGTAATGAAAATATTGCACAGCTCTTGTGCCTGGCTGGACCCGCTTTCCAGTGCCCTCCCAATTAGATAGCAAACTCTTGATAATTACGCTCTGAGAACTATGTTGTCAAGCAGCCATTTTAAGGTGATTACATCTAGTTCATGTTTTCTTAGCTGGATCTTATGGGAATGTCATGTGGAACAGTGTCAGAGCTAATAAAGATTGCATTTCTGAATATCCTTATCATATCTGTACAGGCATACATTTTTTTCCTGCTGATGCATAGTTCCTTTATTGTTCCATAGATTTTTTTGAAGCTAGAAGGGGCCTTAAAGGTGATGAGATCTGCCCCTGTCCCCACTGGAAGTTTAAATGTGCAAGCCACGCCAGATTTATCAGGACTTTCATAATGGGAGAGTTGCCATATGACAGCTCCAGGAGATCAAGAGGAAACAAACGTGATGTGTTTATGGGTCCCAAACAAAATTAAACAATTACCTGAATCCAGTCTTCAGAGCAGCCTTTGAACGAATCCCAACCCTTTTTCTGCAAGGGCTGGAAAAATAAAGAACGTGTCTAATCTGTACCAGATATCAGCCAACGTTTATCTGTGCCTACGTGCTGTTACTCAGATCTCGTTAGCTGTCTAATTGGATAATAGGCAGTACACTTCACAACTACATAAGTATATTAAGCTTAATCTGCTTTGGAGCAGGGAGGGGAAGATGCACTTGGTGACAAATGGACACAAGAAGCTGCACGGTGGAGCAGCGGTGTAAATATGTCCCCATCACTTCATTTCCAGGAACTTTCTGTGGCAGGTGCTCTGTATGTCTGTAGCATTTACATTAATATTTGAGTCCCAGAGCAGAGAGTTGCAACACTTTCAGACTTTGCCCACGTTAGCTGGGCAATTTCACTTTTAAAGCACAGTTCTTCTAGCGGTTAAATACCTTTCAGAGGTGCCTTTTAATAAAACATGCAGGATAACTTCATCCCTGGTTTTAAATCCAATGTGATATAACAGAGAGATGCATCCTATGTGTGTGTGGGACACCTGGATTTTGCAGCAGGTTCCTGGTCCTAAAGCTTGTTTCCAGCGTGTGAAGAAGATGCAGAGTGGACAGGATCATGAAGCTTGCACGGGGGTTGGCATGACCAGTTCCATACATGGAAGAGAGAGGCTATTGGGTCATNACCCATTGTAAAGCTTTTGGAGTGGTTTGACTCTTTTCAAAGGCGTAACGAAAACAAAGTCAGACTCTTGTAGAAGCTGTGTGGTTATATTTTCCCAGCAGCTAGCTTATTTATTGAAAGACATGTGGATATGAGCACATTTCACTAGTTGTCACCACCTATTATATTCTCAGGAGAAGGTAT
>VYZW01009661.1:44098-54548 GCA_013401315.1 Balaeniceps rex
CCCATCTAAACACATTGAAATTGTGCTATATTTTTAGCAACTTATGGATAGGATTGTCATTCTTTTACCCCCAGTCACATGGGAAGGCTGTGGAAGAACAGATAAATAACAAGTGTCCCAGTTCCCGGTTTCTACTGTTTACCACAAGACAAGTCGTCCTGCTCTGTGAAAAATCTCTCAGATCTAAAATCTCTCTTTTTTTTTTTTTCCTCAGCCTGTGCTATTTAATTTTTCTTTCTGAGCAGTGTTTTATCTTAATTCTGTGAAGCTGTTTGAGACACAATTTACTGTAGAGGAGCGATGCAAAGTAAACTTCCCTTTGTTTCAGTAAATGTCTTGATCATCACAGAGAAGAAATGTTTTTGAGTTTAGGTGTGTTGGGAGGAATGAAAGGCACCTTGCAGAAGTGATAATCCATCATTAGTGTGCATCCCATGGCACTCCAGGCTGCAGTCACCTGCAGGGCACTTAGTAACCTCAAAGCACAAGTCGTCGACTGGAGGAGGTTTTCTGTTGGAGTCTCCACACAAAATTTGATCCTCGGGCTTTGTTTTGAAGTTTGTGACAAGGTGAGAAACAAAGCCGAAGGTGTCACCGTTGTGTTTTCATCTCTTTCCTTTCCCACCCTTCTTTTCCTTGTCTTTCATGAGCCACTTCTGCTCTGCTCTGTTTCATTGTGCCTAACACTCAGGAGCAAAATCACTCAGCAGGATGAATTGCTTCTGTTGTGTTACAGCAGGGATGCATTCCTGTATAAGAGGTTTTTTGTTGCAGTCACCGATTTCCTCTGGGTATCTCTAGACCACCTGAACGCAGACAGTGTTTAGTTAGGAGAAGGTCTGTGCTTTTGTATTGAAACAATTCTTGCTGTCGTATGCAAAACCCCACACCTCAAGCAGCATGGGAAAAACACCTATCTTCTTCAAGGAAAACCTCTAATGGGTAAAAATCTCAGAAAGCCAGTCTGCCAGCCATGACCCAGCCTTCATCGGGATCTAAGGACACACTTCCCAACCCGAATTCCCCTGCTTTGGGCTCTTGTCTGATATGTGAGCGTGTTGGTGCAGACAGCAGGATGGAGAAAGCTGTGTGTATCACAGTGCTAAAGTGCTAAAGGCAGCCCTGGTTATGTGTCTGCTGTTTTAAAGCTGGAGCACGTGGTTTGCATTTAACATTCCAGCAAAGCACGAGCCCAGGAGAAGTCCCCTCAATACAGCTCCACCTGGAGAGACATACTTTTCCTGGAGTCACATCTAGTCTGTTCCAGGCTGAAGTCAATCCAGTTACTGTGGGAGTAAATCTGAGCGGTGTTCAGCTTTTCTAATTTTGGTTCTCATCTCCTAGTGTTTCTGTTACATTTAATGATTTTCCCTGTGGCTTGAATGGTAAAGATGTGGTAACTGCTCGGGGATGGCTTAAAATCAAAGATTCAGTGTGGTTGTTGCTTTCAAAGAGAGAAGAAATGATGCTATTTAGAGAGTTGTGCTGCTATTTCAGGGCAGTTTGTTAGGTCTGGGTTCTGAGAAGTGGTGAGAAAAAATAATTGCTTTTGGGTTAGCGTGTCTCATATGGTGTGTCCTGAAATGATCCTCATGTACACATTGAGTTGGAACCAGTACTGAGCCTCTCCGCATGCAGATTCATTCCCTGTCTCACCCTCCTATTACACAGGATGGGAGGAGAAGAAAAGATTCCTGTTGAAACTTTGCTCCTAAGCTTGCTGCAATGAATTTAAAACCCCAAACCACAGAGAATTCCCAAATGTAATATGGACACCAGTGTTTATTTGACTGAGACCCCATTGTGTTCTGCGTTGTGCAAACACGGGCAAGTTTCCTATTTAATTAAGGCTGGTTTTATCAATTAAGATTCCCAAACAATTGGAGAGACAAGTTGGGTAGTGAAGATAAGATCGCACAGTTATGCGGATGGGATAGGGTACAGCTCTTTTTGGCAGTCGGAATACAAGTTCTGCAGGAAACTTGTTTGCAGCATTGTTCTAATCCATTATGCCAGTGTTTTTTAGTTTGTAACCTCTTTTTTTTTCTGTAGTTTACTGTCTGTCTCTCCTTCCTTTTACAGTCCTGAAACACCAAGCTTTGCTTTCACGAGAAGCTTAGCAGTGGCAGATACCTCCCAATACTGAATGTGATGGAGAAGTGGAAATAAGGGGAAAATTCCCACCAAGGGGTCAACCAGGGCTTAGCAAGCTTGTAGAGGCACAGTGAAAGGCAGGCTGGTTTGGCTCTGGTTGTTGCTTGTCCCGGTTAGCTCAACAGCTCTGTTCCTGAGCTATTAACCTCCTGTCTTCTCTGAGGCTAACATAGCCAAACTGCATCTTGCTGTACTGGTTTAGGTTCTGGCCAGCTCACAGTGTTGATAGGTCCCCAATGGTCTATAGGATGTGGAAACAGTGATTTCTAGCACAGGTTTTAGAATTTGTGGCTAGATCACGATTTCTATCACCAGGGTTAAGATGCGAATATCCCATTCACTGCAGCAGATTGAATGCCACTCTGGTGTCCCTGTTCTCTCCAGTTCCTCCTGATGCAGTGTTCTGGCAGTGTAAGCTGCCCCTGGTGATGGATTAGATGTTGTGGGATGCCTTCTAGGTCGGTGGGCCCTTGTACCTATCTCTGCAACCTCCCAAAGTAAAGGGGATGCTGATACGCTACAGCATATACTTGTTCTGTCTTTGGGAGATTTGTTGAGAAGAGGATTGACTGGATTTGCTCCTCTGTTGTGCAAGGAACATGCCGAAGCTGTGGTTTTTGTTGCTGCTGTGAAACTCCTTTTAACTGTGTCCTGTGTAATACTGTAGCCTCTGGCACATGCACCACAGCATTAGAGTGTTCTGATCTTACTAGCTGCGTGGGCAGGAGAAGCTCCGTAGCCCCAACCACATGGCGCAGGGAAGTCATTGTCTCAGCTGCAGACGAGCTAACCAGCTTTGTGTGACCAGAAGAGCTGCAAGAAAAAGGGGAAGGAAGAGACTTATGCCTCCAAGACTGTCCCAAAAGCTTGGCCAGTCTGACCGTAGCTGACCCATCTTACCATCACAGGGTGCCCTTTCTGTGTGTTCCTGAAAGGCCTTTGACTTCTCAGCCCATTTCTCTGGCAATCACTTGGGGATGGTGACTGCCTCCTAGCATTTCCATGGGATCTTCTGATGGTGGAGGAAGTTATCTAGTCCTTAATTTTATCCCCAAACCGAGATGCTGACTGAGGTATATTCCGGCAGGCTGTCAGAGGGGCCTTTGAAGAGTGGTTGAAGATAACCTGCTCCCTTCTCGGAGCTGGCTGAGCCTGCTGCATTCTCACAGTGCCCTTCAGCCAGAGGAACGTGCTTGAGAATCAGCTATAGGCCAGCCAATTATTTTGATTTATTTTCTTTTCCCTCAGATGAGAAGGGTTTGAAAAAACACATAATGGTGCATTTTATCACTGAGTTTTAAATGGTGTGATTCATCTGCTATGTTCTTGGCATGACATTCTTTGGTTTATTTTTTGGATATCCTTGCAGTTCTGGTAGTGCCAAGCACTGTATGGAAGTGCCCTGTGGCAGACAACCTGCTCTGCCCATATGTTAGCTTTAAAAAAAGAAGGACTCATAATAGGAAGCCTTTATTCTGCATGCCAAGATGCTTGGGGCTTGTTAAATATATTCTACTTGTCAACAACTACCCAATTTAAAAAGTAGCCTTGGTGTGAATCAGCTTTGAACGAGTTCATTTGACTCAAGGGATATTTGCAGGCATTAAAACAAGTTGGATCACAGTGGTAAAAATGTGCAGTGGTTTCCTGATCAAAAGCACCATCCAGTGACCCTTTTTTTTTGTTTGTTTGTTTATTTTAATCTCCTCTAAACATTCAAAAGTACAGAGGTTTTCCCAGTTAGCAAAGTTTTGGTGACTTTGGAGAGTGGAGGAGGCTTACTGGGGCAAGTGTTTCTGGGAGCCACTTGGTGTGTTACTGGAACACTGGCTGCAGTCGATGCAAACTGAACGTTGGTGTGCAGGGGTATGGGTGTTACAAGACAAAACATCCTGGCACTTCTTCTTTGCTTGAAGTCAGTATTATTCAATGGGGTTTGCTGGCTGCAGCAGCAGATTCCTCACTAGTGTGTAAATCACGTGTGATGCTTGTGTGCTCCTCAACAGGTTCCTTTGTAAAGTCAGAGCTGTCGCACCCATTTACAAAGTGAGCTCTGCTCCCTGCCTGCTCCATCTTTGCTGGCTTGTTGTCTGAATTTGTCTGCCTATCCCGCTCCCCTGCCAGCTCTGCAAATCATCTCTCGGCGGGGAGGCTGGTCTGCGTGTGATGGGTATGGGAGCTGGTGGCTTGTTGCAATGCTTCCCGGCCCTCCTTGTCTTGAAGACTGAATTATCACAGATGCTGTTTTGTCCACATTTCCCACTCTCCGTGGGCTGCTGGTCTGATCACTCGGAGATTTGGACGCTAGCTAGCTATGTCTTTTCTTGCAACGCAGCTTCGGATAAGCTGCTCAGATAATCAGGCAGCAAAGGAGGTGCCCAGCACCTCTAAGCTCTCAGGAGATCTTATCATGGAGCCTTTTCCACCATCTTTGCTGATTGAGAGGTAATTATAAAATATCAGATTTGATGACATTTGGTTATTCTGTCTCCCCTGCATTTTTCCTGGATGGTGGTGTTGTGGGAAGAGGCAAAGGGGACAGCTGTCTTGGATCATACTTACGAAAAATATTGTTTCTCAGAACATTTTGTTGTTGTTGTTGAAGAACTTAAACATTTCTGCTTCCTCTTCTAGGCCAGCGGTCTAGGACCACAGAGTGGTTGGAGCCTGTAGCCTGCATAAGGTCTGATGGCCTCAGGTTTAAGATCTAGAAGCTTTGGGCTGTCTCTCATTCATAACTAGAGGAGTAGTTTTACAGAGGTGGCTCTGGGTGGTCATCCTTATATGACACGGATAGGTGAAATGGCTTGCCCAAGGTCCCACAGACCATCAATGGTCACCCTAGGAGTAGGAGTCCATTGTTTGTTGTGTGTATATCGAAGAAGCACAGCTTCTTCCCAGCTTGGGGAGAGGAAACAATTCAGTATGTCCCCATCTCTGTCTCCTGAGATGTGGGGAGGTGGTATTTCTGGAAATGAGGGGGGGAAATGAAGATAAGGCTTGCAGTGTTTTGTTGCAAGAGTAGGGGCTAGGCAGCCCAGCTAAGGCCATCTTCTCAGGCTGGAGGAGACCTGAGTTTGGACAGGCAAAGGTTAATGCTGTGGTTTCTCTCTGCCTCTTTTGGGATGTGTCCAAAGGAAGAAGAGTGCTGAGTCAGCCTGAAGGTCTCTGCTGCCTTCAAAAAAACTATGCCGAGGAGGTTTTGGGCGCAAGGCTACAGGTTTGGCATATGGGTAAAATGGGAAACACTTTTTTCATGCTTCTGTCTAAGAGTACAGGTGGGATGTTATTAATGTTTTTCCTTCCTTAATGTCTGATCCAGCTCTGCATTCACTGTGTGTCAGTCATTGGGGTGGGTCAGTAATTTGTAAATGGGGCTTGTAGATGCGAACGCAAGATCAACACTACTGAACTGCAGCCTTTTCAGTGCCTCAAGCCACATTTGATGGCTTGGGCTTTTACGTGGGCAAATTTTAGCGGATGGTAGCGTTTGTCCTCAGTTCGAACTTGTTTTTCTCTCACAGCCACCCCTATAAATTCCAGCAGCTCTCTGGAAATCAAACCACTTTGTTTCTGCTTCTGCCTGCAGAAACATAAGGCAGGGCATGGGTTGCTCATCTACCGCAGGAGTGCTGCCTTGTTTTTGTGAAAAGCTGTCTGGCTTCCTTGTGCCACCATGGTGAGAAAGATAAGCATAGTCAGCTCCCCATCACCGGGGCAGGTGGGCAAAGGGCACACGGGATAAATGGGTTGTATTGATGGTGTGGGGTGCGGTGGGGAGGGTGCTGCAGAGATGATGGAGGTGCTCCACTCAAAACCTGCTTGGGTCCAGGGAGAATTGGTCACTCAAGCTCACATGTCCCCATGCAGCATCTGCAAGGCTCCTGGCTCTGGTCAGACATGAAGAAATGATGAGGAGCAAGGGGCCGAAGTCGCACTGGTGGGAAAAGCAGGGGATTTTGAATCTGTCTTGCTTGTTTCAAGCACTGGAAAGCAATTCAGGGAGATGATGCTGGTGATGGTCCTACTTGGAGCAGGAGGTTGGAGTAGAGCATTTCAGGGGCTGCTTCTGACCAACACTTCCAGGTTCTGAGAGCTGTCAGAACAGGTCTTCTCTGCCAAGACCTGCTGCCTGCCCACGCCTGACAGCTGCCTGCAAAAGAGGGCAGCAGGACTGGTCTGGGGCCGAGTGGCTTGTTCCAGCTGCCCATATCCACCCGGCAAACCTGTTTAGACTAAAATACCAAATGGGATAAAGCCTGAGCATGAGGATGACGATGAAACACCACTCTCCAGGTGGTTTCAGCCCAGCTGGAGGGGGCTTTCCAGCGTGTGTGGGTGTAACATGAGTTAACCTTGATCTCACTGGTGCGTATGCTGTCAGTGACACAGCTTTATGAGCTTGGAAGGGGCCCTGATATGTACGTAGATGGCTGTGGATCATTATCCTGCTCCTGCAGCTCTCCAGGTAGCTGAGTAAACGAAGTGTATCTGCTTCCGATGCAATAAACCTCCCGTTGTGCTGCAGACGCAACCTTGCCAGGTTGGTTTTTGCACAACTACTGTACAATGGCTGTTTATAATAGCAGGGTTGTTTCACTCACGTATCTGACTGACGTGGAGTACTTAAGTTCAATTAATAATGCTCCTGCCTTCTGTTGAAAGGGTGTCCGTACTTAACCCGTACTGGTATAAATGGTGATTCTGAAAAGGATTGTGAGCGAGTTTGGCGTGCAACCTGCTGGATTAAAAAGAAGTGGGGGTATGTGGAGAAGGAGAAAAGAGACATATCTTCCAATTTGACATGTTTACAGCCTGGAGAGCGTGGAAAGAGCATCTTGAAACAACAGGCAGTAAGGATTAATGTGCTTGCTTCTGAGAAGGCTGATGAAAGGGGAAAAGAGGGAGAAGTTACAAAATACTTGTTTGTTGTGCCAGGAGCCGCAGAGAGAACCACAGCTCACAGCGATGAGAGGCACTGGCGACAGGCACTGCTGGGGCCAGCGCAGAAATCTCCTTCCACTTCATTTTCGTGTCTACTCAGAGATATGATCTGCTCTATCGTGACCTGTGCTTAGTCAACAGCCTGAGTCTGGAGCCTGGAAAAGTGTTAAAGGAGATAAAATTGCTCTGAGTAGAATAATCCTTCCAAGCACTTCTCCCTCAGCTTAGAAAAAAAGGTGCATTAGAGATGATAATTGAAAATTTTGTTACTGCAGTTACTTAGATAAGGGTTACTCATTACAGCCGTGCAGTTGCTCAGTAGAAGTAGTGCTAGACTGCGTAATGAGTTAACAGCCTAAATCCTGGAGTGTCGTTACATCTGCTAAATAAGTTGCCTTTCTGTTTTTGCTGTGGAGCTTTTGCATGTGGGCTCTGCTAATAGTGGTTTCAGATAACCACTCTTCTGTATGCAGTTGATGAAATAATAGAGATTATTACATCTATTGAAAAAGGGCTTCTGAAACTCTGTATCAAAAAGTTTTCTGGTTTGTTTTTTTTTTTTTTTTTTAAATTGTTTTCTGAGGCCCAGGAATGCCCTGCACTGAGTGGTCTGTGTGACTGATTTCCATTCCTTAGGCATCACTGGAAACCACCTGTGTGTGCGCTCTGTCTCTACAACACCGTGCTAATGATGTGTGTGCTCACAGACATACCATTCTGCATCATGGTAGATTCCTGAGGTGCAAAGGCCAGAAAGTTGTGTCTTGAACATCTGTCCTGGCCATCCATCATATAGGCAGGAGCATTCCCAGCACCAGAACCCTGTCTTCTGGTGGGACTGGAGTGTAAATATCTATGAGAGATTGGATCCTGATTTAAAAGCTTCAAGCAATATCCTTTCTGTCTTTAGTGAAAATGTTTCAACAGCTTATTAGTGTCACTGCTAAAAATAGACATCTTATTTCTGTTCTGAATTTTTCTAGCTTCTGCTCTTGGTTGCTCAATCTCGCTTTGTCTCTGCTTAGATTGAATTAATCCTTTGGTGTCAAGTATTCTCTGTTTGTAAACACTTTGAGACTGTGATGACAAACCTGCATTATAAACACATGTGTATGTAGTGCCCCATTGGGTGTTGATAGTATCTTGAATAGTTGCACTTAATAAAGTGGTAGTGTGTTTATTTCTTGTGCTTCCATTTAGTCTTTCAACTGAAATGAAGCCTTGTTGTTTTTATCTGAGTTCCTTTCAAACACACACAATGTTGTTGTCTCGGTTTCTGATTAAGGATGATGCTTAATCCCCATCAATTAAAAACCTAGAGGGAATAAAGTGATTCTGGTAAATTATGGTGAGTTTATGCTGGAGCTGCTTGGTCTGTGCGGTCAGCAGGGAATTTGTGTTGTTGATGCATTTCTCACCTTCCAGACTGGCTGTTACACTTGTTAATGTGAAGACTGTCAATTCAACACTACACAAGGACTAAAAAATTCAGGCAAATAGTGTGGTTAGGAAGGAGAACCGGGTCCTCATGCAGGAGTCTCAGAATAGCATGTGGAAGTGTAGCCACTGGCTGCCTCTTCTGGAGGTGCAGTTCCTCTCAACCTCATTTTCACTGTCGAAAGCTATTTCTAGATCAGTAATTATGTCATGGTAATAGGAGGTGATATGTTGAGGGAAGGAGTCAGTGCTGACGTCCCCATGTCTGGCAAGTGCGTGTCCCTGGAGGCTTCAGGTTGGACTTGCTGTACTCTGGCGCCATGAATGCCCCGTAGTGGCTGGGATGCATTTTGGCTCTCCTGGAGTGCATCTTCTAATTTAGTTTCGTCCGTAAGGAGTGAAGCTGTTTGGCTGCTTCGATACCGCTGCACAGCATGAATGAAAGCATGGGAAGCGGAGGTGTTGAGGTCACTCCAAAGCAAACTCCTGATCCTAGCTAAACTGCTAATGTAAGAGGACTCAGAAAGGTTAGGTGATTGTTTTAAACTGGTCTGTAAGCTTCCTTCAGCTTGTCCATCCTAAGATAGGTAGGAAGGATCGGCAGGATGGATTACTCCTCCTCTCCATTGCCTGAAAGCCTGCAGGTGGCAGATTGCAAGTTGGGTACCCAAATGATGCAATGGGGTGAGATGAGTCCCACCTGGGATGACCATGATTGTGGTCTGTGGTACGCCGGGAGCTCACAGCTATGGCTTGTGGGTGTAAGGTAACTTGCTGTGTGATATGAAGTCTGAAGGGAGAGGAAGGTTGCTTTTTTTAATGCTAACCATTCCTGGTGGAAAAAACAAACAAATGAAAAAAACCCAACCAAGCACCAGCCAAGCCTTTAAGCATGCAAACCTTGTTTTCAGTACGTTGCATTGCCTAAGGTGTTTGTGTCATCACAGCTAGGACAGTACTACCACGAGACTATTTGGATGAGCTAAGAATAGCAGATTTCCTTGAGAAATGTTTTTGTTTATTTTGGTTTTGTATTTTTAAACTGTCGGAGCCTTGGTGACCTTTTTCTTAAGGGTCCTAAAAGAATAGCCTGATCAGAGAGTATTGTTTTAATAAGGAAGGCAGTTGTGAACTGCCTTAATTCTCTGGCTTCTTCCTTGTGACCTGCAAGGTTTTACTGGCAAAACGAGAAAAAAAATCATGAAGTGGATGTACCTCTGAACTTTATTGCTGTTGCTGCTGGATTAAAGGTAGAGAAGGCTAGCGTGACATTTGCATTCATGCTATTTCTAGGTTGCCATTGTCTGTGGGGCCATTGTAACCTAAATAAGTAGAAGGCACTCTCTGTTAAAAGGAATATATCCAGAATATGTAATATATATCTGGATATATAATATATATCCAGAATATCCTGCCTGCCTAACCTGGTGGCTTTCTGTGAAGGAGTGACTGCATCAGTGGACAAGGGAAAAGCAACGGATGTCATCTATCTGGACTTCTGTAAAGCCTTTGACACAGTCCCCCACAACATCCTTCTCTCTAAATTGGAGAGATATGGATTTGATGGGTGAACTGTTCGGTGGATAAGGAATTGGTTGGATGGTCACATCCAGAGCGTAGTGGTCAACGGCTCGATGTCCAAATGGAGACCGGTGGCAAGTGGTGTCCCTCAGGGGTCCATACTGGGACCAGTGCTGTTTAATATTTTCATCAATGACATAGACAGCGAGATCGAGTGCACCCTCAGCAAGTTTGCAGATGACACCAAGCTGAGTGGTGCTGTTGACACGCCTGAGGGACGGGATGTCATCCAAAGGGACCTGGACAGGCTGGAGAGGTGGGCCTGTGCAAACCTCATGAGGTTCAACAAGGCCAAGTGCAAGGTCCTGCACTTGGGCCGGGGCAACCCCCGATA
>VYZW01009661.1:54692-107251 GCA_013401315.1 Balaeniceps rex
TCCGAGGGCTGGAGCCCCTCTGCTCCGAGGCCAGGCTGAGAGAGTTGGGGCTGTTCAGCCTGGAGAAGAGAAGGCTGCGGGGAGACCTTAGTGCGGCCTTGCAGTGCTTCAAGGGGGCCTCGAGGAAAGATGGGGACAGGCTTTTTAGCAAGGCCTGCGGTGACAGGACAAGGGGTGATGGTTTTAAACTAAAGGAGGGGAGATTTAGGCTGGATAGAAGGAAGAAATGTTTTACACTGAGGGTGGTGAAGCCCTGGAAGGGGTTGCCCAGAGAGGTGGTGGAGGCCCCATCCCTGGAAACATTCCAGGTGAGGTTGGACAGGGCTGTGAGCAACCTGATGTGGTTAAAGATGTCCCTGCTCACTGCAGGGGGGTTGGACTGGATGGCCTCTAAAGGTCCCTTCCAACCCAAAGCATTCTATGATTCTATGAATATATCTTTAATAAAAGGATGAAACATGTGAATCTGTTAAAAATTATTTCTGAGTTATTGCTAAGATAGCTCTGGTGTGAAGTCCTGCTGAAAGCTAACAAGGGTCCTTTGTGCAGATGAAGAGTCATTTCCCTGGGAGCAGTCAGTGGGCTGGGTGCATAACTAAGATCAGCAGAGATGAAGGGATGGGCAGTTCACAGGGTTGAAGGGTACACATGCCAGGAATGGAAACCCGTGATTCTGGGTTGGTAGAATGATGCCCATCTTAGAAAATATATTTTTGCAAAGATTTGCCTGCTGAGCAACAGCAGTTGAGTTCAGTTTTTTTTTTTTTTCAGGGGGGATTGTTTTTAGGGATTTTTTTGAGGTATTTTTTTGAATGAAGGAAATGGACAGCAGTGAGAAGGAATGAATGAAAGGTAGTGGCACCTAGGGAGGCAAGGGCAGAATGGCAGTAGATCCTGAGAAAAGGGAGCAGCTCTGGAAGAAGGAGTGATTAAATACCATGAGTGAGACCCTTAGATGCACAAGAGGTAAGAGGATCAAAGCTATATTTTTAAGACAGAAGGAAGATGTGTATTTGTTTTTTTTTTTTTAATTTTATTTTATTGCAGATAGATGGTGCCTTTTAGCTATCTCACAGGAAAGTGATAAACAAGACAAAGCAGGGGGAATTTTACTGTTAGTCAAGCTATGATTTAGTATTACCTGTGCTCTTAGATGGACACAAAGTAAAACTGCAGCCTCAGAGAGATCTTACCCTGTGTTTTTTTTTTTTTAAAAAAAAAAAGGGAACAACGCTTTTTGGCAATCAAGAAAAAGTAAAAAGCCAAACTCTCTTTGTGTCAGAGGACCTAGTAATATTCACTGGCTCAAGCCCTGGCTGGTGGCTTGGCAAATGCTGAAGGTAGAGCATTGCACATAATAGGCCATGGTTTATGTGCTTGTCTTACTTGTGAGCCTAACAGAGTATATAATTGATAGTGAAATAAAGTGTAGTGGGGATTCATATATTTATGTTGTCTGCTCATTTCACAATGGAGCATATATCCTGGTTGGAAAGCCTAAGCTCTTGCTAAATTTTAATTGCCTTCCCCTGCCGATCATACGGAAAAGGTTGTTGGCTAATTAAGGGTGGTTTCTAAATCAGGATTCTGTACACACAAAATACCCTGTTATTTTCTCATCTGTCTAGACAGGTCACCTAATCCAGTATTAAAATGGTGAAACAGGAGGGGAAGACATTTTCTTGAAGCTTTCGTGTGAAGAATTCACATGAGTTCGCTGAAGCCAGGATTAGGAAAGGTGTACTTAAAGAACTGAGCTAAAACACTTCAATTTCTATAGGATGTAGATGGCAGAAAAGGTGTTTCATTACTGTGGCAATTAAAATACATGTATCAAAGTGTTATCTGGAGACTGGATGAGAAGTAGAGAGTGTTATAGAAGGTCTATAGGTTGTAATAAATCCTGAAGACATTTCTAGTAAGAGTTATTTCAGCTCTGGGTTTATAATAGCTCACAAATGAGGAAGGACTAGCCAGATTAAGATTTATTCTTCTTGAAGAAGAGATGGCTAGGATCCTGTGTGAAGGTCCTTAGCACCAAGGCGAATGTGAACAGGAATGACTATTCAGTGTTTCTTACAACATGGTTTTGGGGGATGTCCTCAATTTTCATTGGGTAGCGGTTCTGAAACCACCAAAAGGACATTAATATTTGTGTAAGGTTAATATACTGTGGAGCTCCTCACCACAAAACTGTTGCAAAGGCCAGAAGTATAGAGGGATTCAAAAAGAAGTCGGCAAATGCAAGGGGGAGAAGTCCCCGGGGTTGTTATGCTCAGAGGTCTGGACATCTGGACACCTTACAATGTCCGTATTGGACTTACTGCTGGCAGCTGGGTGCTGCCAGAAGAGGGTCATTCCTCTTGATACCAACCCCAAGCTCTTCAGTATGACTTGCTATGGCAGTTCTTATGTACCCTATAATAACTGTACGGCTTTGCCTTTTGTATCCCGGTGGTGGACTTCCCTGAAGTTCTGAATAGAGAGATCCCAATGTTCGGGGCCCATCTTAAAGGTATTAAAAGAACCCAGAGAAATTTCACTTCTTATCTTGTTAGATTAAAAATCAATAAATTCGCATTCTTGGGAGGGGAGGTAAAGGACCAGTGATTGACAGGGCCCAAGAACTGTAGTGGCTTCACTCAACCTCGGGAGAAGATGGCAGAAAAAACATCTCTTTGTAGGAAGCCCAGCTCCTTCCCATTGTCCTGCACTGGTAAATAGTGAAAAGTGATGCTTCCTTTCTTTGGTTGTTTTTTTTAACTAGAATGTTATCCCTCATCTCTGTTTGTGGTGTGTGTTTGTGTGAGTCTGTTGAATGGTCTTGTCTTTCATATCAGCCTCTGACTGGTGAGGATTTAACCTACGCATCATGGAGCAGTTCCCAACTACCTCCCAAGGGAGGCCCCCGTACCTGGTGTGCCATGTTCCTGTTTATCTTGAACCATTCTGAAAATCCACTTTCAGAGTGGGTTAAGATAAAAAAGAACAAAACACTCCTGTCCCAGATGAGGAAAGTCCACAAGAGGAATGAATCAGCGACAAAGCCAGGTAGAGACAAGTCCTAAGGTGTCTGCAACTGGAAACTTGACCCATCTCACCAGCTGTGGTGGGGAAGGAGCTTTGCATCCTCCTCCCCAATGCCTGCTCCAGATCTTTACTGTTTCTTGTGGAACAGGGAAGAAATTGTTCACTGTTATTTCTTCAAACTGTTGTACTGCTTTTGAATCCAGCTTGCTCAGAAGTAAGTCCAGTGCCTGCTTGTGGCTGCTCACAGCTTTTCCACTTGTCAAATGACCATGATTCGTGACTCTTTCACCACAGACTAGAAAGCATCGGAATCTTGACGTGTTTGACTTGAGCTTGGAAATAACTCCCCCAACGCCAATGTCTGGTTCTCTATGACAAATACCTGCTATTGGTCAGGAGATGAAAACAGTGAGATGATTGATGTCATCGCAGGTAGAAGTTTTTCGCCTGGCTGCAGCCAGAGCTGGCTCGATGTCACCTGTTCCGTTGTTCAGTGGCAGTTGGAACAACCTGTGTTGGCAGAAGCAGTTTGTTACAGGCACTGTGCTAATCTCTCGTGCAGGTGAGCCCAGATAGGGTGGATTGAGCTGAAGTTGTTCCAGTTGAAGCTAAACATTTTCAAAATAGTTTTCAAGAGCTCCAGTAAGACCACTTTACTTTTTATACCACTGCTTAAATCACTACTGACTGCAGTCTGGTGTCACCTCTGTTACAGAGAGCAGGAGATGCTTGATCAACATGTATAAATGCTTTAAGAACCCGTAGAAAAAGGGACTCTCCAAATGAAACCGCTGTTGCTTTGTACTTCATTAGTGCACATGATCATATACTGCAATAGTCCAGCAGTATCTTAAGCGCGAAGGTTTGAGTCTTCTCCTGGTGGTGCAAGAGAGAAACAGGAGTCTTTGACGCTGGCCAAGTGTTGGGTGAATTGGGGAAGAACTCAGAAGGTGTATCCAGCAGCTTGGCGACAGGTAGAGGCAGCGTACTAGCTCCTTGGATTTCTCTGCGTTCAGTAAGTGTTGGGTAGGGAGGACGGTAAGGCTGGGAATCATGTGTGCGCTTTATCCAAATCACTGAGCACCAGCTGATTCGAGGGCTGATGAATCCTGGGCTGTGTGTTTATCCTTTGCAAGTCAGGACCAATGTCTTCCTGGGCCTGGTGAAGTATGGGTCTCTGTACCCTGTTCCTTCGTGCTCTTGAGGGCACCTGCCCAGAACCAGATGACTAGACATTGACATTCATGTATAAAGACACTCTACATTGGTGATCCCTGATTAAGGTTTAACCTTAACCATGGACTCAAGCCGTGTACTAAAATAAGGTGATTGGACCTGAGAACTAAGGGTATACACAGTTAAAAAGGTGGCTTCTAGGAGTTTGCAAAGAAAAATAGGATACTGCTTGGAGGAGCGGTTGGATGCATTGGACTGGTCAGGACTGGTATGGGTTTGAACCTCTCTTCATCAAAGACTCAGGCTGATCCTGATGTGGCAGGACAGTGTTGGCTCCCGGGGCTGCATCGTGTGGCTGTGAATTTTTGAACTGGCCCTTCTTGGCTTTCATCAGTTGAAAGATTTTTCCGTCTGTACCATTTCTGTAATGATTGGTTTGATATCTGATCTCCATGCTTTGAGCTAAATCCTCTTTACCTAGTCCCGTAGTTATATGATCTGAAGCTTATGCTTTGTGGTTGCCACAGAAGCAAAGCGAAGCTTCATCACTGTGTTGTGGAGCTTGTCGGCACTGGGCATGTGGTTTTCTTTTTCTTTTTTTTTAAAGTCTTCACCACAAAATTGCCACTTTTGGAGGTTATATAAAGAGATGGGAGTTTGAAAATCCTTTGACTTCTCCGGAAATAGTCTACATGGTACAAGAGGGTGGAGATTTCTGGAGTTTCCAGTGCTGGTGTTCCAGGCCAAAAAGCTGTTGCATCCCAATTTGACCTCAGTTATCTTTACTATGCATCCCATTTTGAAGGCTGGGTCTAGTTCACAAGTTTTCTTTCTTTCCTGCTGGACTTTTTTTTTTTTTTTAATAAACTTCCTTAGGTTTTTCAACTGCAGAGGATAAGTTTGAGCTGAGTTCCCTGAACACGCTTGTTTGCTTTTTCCATAGGTTCCTTAGAAAGAGAGCTTGGACGGCATGCAAAGTTGTGAAATATCTGCAGACAGCACGGATGATCCTCTTAGTAGTGGCCTACGGAGAAAACGACAGCCTCGAATAGTAGTTATTGGTGCTGGGCTTGCAGGCCTGTCAGCAGCAAAAGCACTCTTGGAAAGCGGTTTCACGGATGTAACTATCCTTGAGGCGACTGACCGAATTGGAGGCCGCGTGCAAAGCGTGAAACTTGGTAAGAGCAGCATTTTGGGAGTAACGCGTTGGGCTTTCTTTATTCTGCTAACAAGGCTTTGTGTTGTCATTATGTTAATTTGACCTTGGAAATGTGCTTATTCAGTCAACGTGAATGTGCAAAAGGTTATTTGAGGTGTGATGTTGTCAGGAACATAAATCCTTGGGCTCCTTTCAGGGTGGGTGGGTGAATCTGACCTATCTTGTGCATCTTTTCCAAGGGAGGGCTGCTCCAAAACCATTTTCTATAAAATAAAGACCTCGGTGATCGTTTTCGTTTGTACAGGAAGAGCTCCGTGTAACAGGTCTGTGAGAAGCGTTCTGTGATTAAAGAACTGTATTGAGACAGTTTCCACCAACGTTTTCAAGCTTGACTCTTGACTAGGAGCAGTCAGTAAATCTCCTGGCTAGTGAACGGCTATGTCTCAGTGACTTACATCACTTGCAAAGGGGCAAGCTCCAAGCTATTCTGTTTCACAAATAGCCCCATTCATTTCCCTAGAACTAATTTACTGTGTAGGGCACTACCCACTGTGAATCAGGCTGCTGGAAAAACCTCTTCAATGTATCCTTTCATCCTGATTTGCAGCTTTCCTACCTCTGTGGCTTCCTTTCTCAGTGTGTAATAAAGGTGCGGACACTGGATATTTTAATCCCGTGTCAATTGGAAGGGCTTGTAAAATCTCTAAATGCAAAACTACTGGAACAAACATTACCCTTTGCAGCACGGTAGTCAATGAAACTTTCCCTGGTATCTAGACGGGCATTGCCTGTCTCTTCTCCACAGGAGGCAAAAAGCTCTTCACTTTTACTGAATTGCCTTCCTGATTTCAATTAACTAGTTCTTTTTCTGATCCTGCTCTCTGTATTTATTAACTTTGGCCTCTTGCTGCCCTCCTTTCTTTTTATTTGTCAGGTGCTTGCATCACTTACTGTATTTTACTCGATAAACTCACCACAGTCAATAAACACCACTGTCCTATGAACTTTCAGAAGGGAAATGAATGAAAAGGCAGTCGCAAAAATCTAATCTCCAGGGTTTGAATAGGGCACTTTACATTCTGCTGAGACTTGGCATAGAGGTTAGAATGGGAAGTGTGTCCTTTACTCACAATACCCTGTATTAAAAATATCCTGGATCATGTCTGTGAGAGGAGGGAAGTGTTGAAGACCTGAAATCTTCAGGGAGCAATGTATCATTTTGTCAGTGCACCTGTGAAATAGTTTTGTTGTAGTGGTATCGAGACCGATTCTCTCACCTTTGGACACCTTCACCGGTTACTCATGTCTTTGCCTTTGCTGGGAATCTACCTCGTGTTCCTTAGCACTTCTTAACTAACATGAGACAAGAGCAGGCTTTTCAGTCTGGTGGAGATCTTGCAGTTCGTAGATGTAACTTATTTGCAGAGCAGAGGAGTGGAATCCAAAGTCTTGATCTTTTAATACCTTTCTTAAAACTACAAACTGTCTGCCTTTTCTTATCTTCAGCAAACTATCAAAGTTACGCTGTGTGGGTATGGACTGCAGTTCTCTCCCAAGGTGGGTCCATGTTCTGGCCCCTTGTGCGCTTGGCAGGTTCACGTGCCCTTTAGCCAAACAATTTTGGAGCTCTGTTGGGTGGTGAACTCTTCGTAAGCAGCATGTACTTATTCCCTGGTACGAGGGCAAAAGGGCAGCATGGTCCTGGGCTGTGTTTTCTTCTTATGTACTGCCTGGAGCAGCAAGATTGCACCCGGGGCATGCAAGACCTGCTCATTTCTCAGAACTGGCTAAAGCTTACAAAAAACTGTTACAGAAGTGTTTCTTCCAGTGCTTCTTCAACATACAACCATTTTGATCTGCTTGTCTAAATGGCATTTAAATGTTAAACTTCTCTGACTGCTCCCCTGTCTGCACACTTGACTGAAGATCCTATTTAAATCTTCAACAGAGCTATGGTGGCACCTTCTCAGGGTTATATCCTAATATGCCTGCTCTCACTGAGCCGTGCTGTGTCTTGCAGGGGACAGTATTTTCCCTCAGCTGCATAGGGTATGTTGCCACTCAGCACAGGGGAATAATTTGGATTTTCAGAGGTTTGGTTCATCATTTCTAGCACAGGTGAGGCAGAGGGATTGTGTGTGTGGGGGCTGTAAGTGTGTTTCTTGTACGTGATCTATAACATCTGTATCCACTGCAGATATTTCGCGACAGGATGCCCAAGGAATAGTCAGGGCTGCAAAGGGAAATGAAAGTTCCCGTGCGTATTCAGAAGGCTTGATACGCGATCTGTGCGTTCCTTTGGAAAATTGCTGGTATGGTATATTGTTGTGTATAGGCCTGTCTTGACTGCTGCTTGTGCCTCAGTAATGACATTCACAGGATAGGAAGCTGATTTTTTTTCTATTTTTTGTTGTATTGGATGATTCATTCAAAGTAGATTAATATTGAAACTAAAATCTTTTAAGGCCCTGAAAGTAAATTAACTGTCTCTGTTTAAAAAGATGTTATTTAGTTTTACACTTTTAAATAATTTATCATGTAACTTACACTAGGTAACAACTGGCTTATCTGCTTGGTAGTGATGATAGTTTCTAACTGTTACAGGCAAGAATGACTATTTTTAATTTTTTGGAATTTAATTATATTCCACACAGCTACTGAAAACAGGAGAGTTTGGAGCACATCATAATTGTTACCGAGCACCAATACAGCAGGACCTGCTGGCGGTTTTTTTTTTCTTTCAAAGATCAAATGCCCCATAAATAAGAGCTATATATAGGAGGATTGTTAGTGTAGCAGAGAGTAAGCTCCTGACATAAAGCAGCAGGCAGTATTCCTGCTGCTGATCTGGCTTGTGATGACTCGCAGGAGGATTGCATTAACAAGGTGACTGCCACATGCAATATTTATGAGCTTTGTACCTTTGGCTGCCAATGTACGGCAGTCATTTCCGCTAGGCTGGGTGCTCTGGGAGTGTATTGGAGTTTGTGGCACCTTAAATATTCACACGTTTGTGACTTGATGCTGCTCACTCTGAAGCACATGCTTTGTTTTAGGTACACGTAGAAATCTTGTGCTCTCGAGTCCTGTAATGCATGTTTTGAAGGGCAATCAGCATGCTCCTTAATGACGAGGTGGTTGTCTGCTTGAAAAACAAGATACGTGGAGCTTCCTTTGGAGGCAGTGTCTCGTCTGGAGAGCAGCATTTCTTGGAGCTTTGACCCGTTAAACCTGACTGCATTATAGCGTAGTGCTGCAGTGTCTTTCTGTCTGAGCATATATTTACATGTTAAACAGTATATGATGACTCGTAACTGCACGATCCTTTCTTCATCAAGCAGAATCCTATTAACTATCCCACTTAATCAGGCATTCACACACCTCTGCAGAGCGAGCTGCACAGTGTGGTGTTGGCTGGGGTGCTGGGAGAACACAGCTTTGTCAGACTTCAAAACACCTAGCTTTGGACTTCTGAGAATCTGTAAAAATGTGGGTGGAGGACATGACCCAAGCTTATTTTTAGCACCTCCTTTCAGCTGCTGAACACCTCCCTGTGCTATCAGCCCAGTCATGGCAGCGCTGGCTTAGGGGGGGTCAGAGCCCTGGTGCAAACCCCGCTAGTTATAAGGAAGGGAGACAGTGGGGCTGACCAAACTCTTTGCGTTTTGCTGGCAGAGTGTAGGTGATGAAGACTAAATGCGTTTGGTGTTTAACCTGACAGTGCATCTTTTTAAAGAAACTGATTTAAATTTTCAAAGGCATAAATAATAAAATGCAACCTATTTACTCATTTGGGGAATGGAAATGTATTTTTGTATTGCAGTTAATCTGAGGTATATTTGTAAATGCAATGTGTTTTTAATCACAGGACAAGGTTCAGTGTGCAGGCCAATGTTGCTATCCCAGGGCAATCCCAATTTTCCTGCATCTCCCTGCTGTAGATGCGTTTCTTCTTGTGTCTGGGTATCCATCCCCTCCTCTTGAATACAGTGGATATTTGAAGTCTTTAGGTACTCTATTCTTTCCCTACAACTATAATACTTATGTAGGTATCCTTATATGTCCTTTTTGCAATAGTGCAGTGTGGCTTCTTACAGCTCTTTTCCTTCCCACACCCCCTTCACTAGTACGTGGCTTGTGCTGCAGCACGAGCAGTACATCCTCTGCTTCTGATCGTGTTGTTAAGTGCAGGTTTAGAGAAGATGATTTTAGAAAAGCCAGGTAGCCAGGATAGAGCAGCTAGCAACAGCCATGACAAGAACTGGGAACCTAGAAGATTCTGAATTTCGCCTTAAGTATCAGAGGTGTGTCACCGTGATATATCTTTATTGGAAACATTCCATCCTTCTATCACTACCTAAACTTGTATCCCGAAGGACTGGTTTGAAGAACACTGGCATTGCCCTCGTCTAACAGAGAAAGCTTGCTTAAGTGATGTTCAAACATGTGTTGTCCTTGGGCAATTGTTCTGCTTTTGCACATGTACATTTGATTTAGGGTTGTGTGTGACAAGCTTTCAGGAAAATGTGATTCAATAACTAGTTTTCTTGGTTTACTGTCCTGCAGGGCACGCCACTTTTGAACTGGGAGCTACGTGGATTCATGGTTCACATGGAAACCCAGTCTATCATCTAGCAGAAGACAATGGTTTACTTGAAGAGACTACTGATGGTGAGAGGAGTGTTGGACGGATCAGTCTTTACTCCAAGAATGGGGTGGCTTATCATCTTACCAACAATGGGCAAAGGATCCCAAAAGATGTGGTTGAAGAATTCAGTGATTTATATAACGAGGTTGGTATTCAGCTGCTTTGTCAGGTTGTAGATCTGCCTGAAACAGTGAGACCCCTTGACAGTTACAACATTCCGGGTACTGGACAAAGGTAGAAAACCAGTAATGTCTTTAATTTCTTTGCAAAAAATCAACACTTAGTTTGCTCTCATCTGCTTAACTATACTCCATTTGTCTCTGATGTGGGATTAACTCACTGTTGTTAGGAAGAACAATCTTTCCACATTTGTCATCAATTTGATCACTTCCAGCAATTATTGCTGGGGAGATCCAGTCATTTGCTCTAGAAATTTGCTACTTAATTAAAAGAGTAGAGGAGGGATCAAATTACTAAACAAAGTAGAATGCAAAACTGTAGCAACAACGAGCTAAATATTGTAGCCCTGTGACATTTTATTGATGTTATAAATACCGTAGTGTGCTGTGTAGTATGCCAAAGTCAGTGCAGTATCATAGGAATTGCAAGTTTTCTTGCATCAGAAGGAAAGGAATGTCTATTCTGGTAGATTCAGTCCAGTGTGGACTTCAGTTTAAGGTTATTTTAACTTCTTTTGATCAATGTTCAGTGACGTCCTCTTCAGTTCAGTGTAGATGAGGGCCTCAGTATGTGACAGAAAAGCCAAATAAAAAAAAAAAACAAACAAACAACTACAGACGCAGAACCTAAAAATGCTAAATAGAAGCCTGCAAGATGGAAATGAAAATGCGTGTTTAGTGGAAAGATTAAGCTCTGCAAAAAAAAAAAAAAAGCAATGAGCCAATGTTAGACAAAAAAGGCCAAATTTACTTTAATGTAACTCGGCACTACTGCTGTCATCGTAGTATCAGAGGGAAAATGGGGTTTCTTACTGGTTTATGTGTTGAACACATATGAAAGATTCGTATTAGTTCTGTCTGCTTTCAGTAGGAAGACTTGGCCTTGGGTAGAGTGAAGTGAAAGAAGGAGGCTTGCCAAAGTTAATTATAGTTATTCCCCACATTTTTTTAATGTCACTTATGAAGTACATTTAGGGGGGTCAGCGCAGAATGTCAGTCCTCCAGGTAATGTGATCTCTCAGTGGGTTATATAAAATGGAGCAAAACATGATTATTTTCATCAGGCTGTAGCCATGCCTAAAACCTTCAGATTTTCGCCTGACAGTGAACTTCAGTATTTGATGCTCGGCTAAACACACACTAGATTCAGGTTACTCTTGCGTACTTTATGTTTAAAAATATGTCCATAAGAATTTAGAAAGCCACCAAGAGAAAAGTCGCTGTAGCCTGTACGGAATTATCAAGAATTGAATGGGGAGCAGAAATGTTTTTTTTTTTGTTTGAAAAGACTTTTGACACTGTCCTGGGTCTCTGAACCGGTATCTGTGATGGGATGGTGCAAAATCGTTTCAGTTTTAGAGAGGGATAGTAGGAATTTCAAAGAAACCTTATTATGGAAGGAATTTAGCGACCCGTGGCAGGGAGGGAATTCTTCTTGGACCAATGCAGGTAGAGATAATTCATCTGAACAACTTTTTCATGTTACTGGATTGAAAACAAAACCAGAGCCAGCCAGGAAAAAAGACAGGTGAGATGTGTGTGGAGCAAGATTAACTGCAACTAAGACTGGAAAAGAGAGAGGGAGTAAGTGAAAATACTGCAGTGAGCAGCATTATTTATGGAAATGGAACACCGCCAAGCTGCATGCAGTGCTCCATGATCATCCTGTCTCAAAGATGATAGGAAAATCTCCAGCAAAGGGAGGGTGTCAGAGGCAGACAGACTCTGAAATGAGAAGAGAATACAAAGATGAGAGCTACTTAGCTTTGAGATACAGCTGGTAAGATAAAGGCTATCACAAGGTGCCAGTGTTTTAGAAATGCTGAATTTGGTAAATCTACCCTTTCTTTTAAAGCAAGAGAAAGGGGGCAGCCAGTGACATGAGAGAACAACACATTAAAAGTTAATCTTCTTTACGCAACACATAATTAGCTTATTGTTGCCACAGGATATCTTTATCGCCAGGAGACAGAAAAGGCTTTCACATTTATGGATTGTAAAAATGTCTACAGCTACTCTGCAATAAAAAATATGTAAGGGACAGCTTAAGCCAAGAAGAGGACATCAGCCAACCTCTTAATTGCTGTTACTGGGGAGGTGCTTTCTGTGTCTTCCTTCAAAGCGTGCTGGAATTTCTTGCAGGGGCAGCTCATGGTTTTGTTGAGCTTCTTGTCCCAGCCTTTTTGGGGTGTCAGATGGGACGATCTTTAGTGATTTAAGACAGCTGACTGTGTTTTTTTCCCTGCACTGCATAGGAAAAGTGGGAATTAAGGCGAGCTACGTGATCTCCTGAAAGTCTCCAGTTAAAAAAGACTGTATGAAATACAAGTGCCCGGGTGGGTGGGCAGTCAGGAGCATGCGCAGCAGGCGTGTGGCTTTGGGGACCTTTTCCTCTGGCATGAAGTGCAGAGAATGTTTCTGTTTACACATGCTGAATCTGCCTGGTGCATTTCTGTTTGACGAGTCCCCCACTCCCCCAACATTTTTTTTTGCATTTTCACTAGAGTCCATTCCATCAATTTTTTTCATTGTGGCTGGCCAATACTCTCTTGCTTTAACTGGTGATGAAATGGGTGCTGGGGAGGAACAGTAGGAATTTGGTCTTCGGTTCTGAATCTCTGTTTTTTTGAGGAGGGAAGATTTTCAGCTTTTCACGGCTTCACACGTTTTTTGAGAGGTTTTGTTAAAACATCTTGAAGTTGTCCAGGATAAAAAGCCATCTTACAGATCACCAAATCCTGAGGTCAGGCTCCTCCCTTGCCTCATAGGAGCTCCCAGACCCTTCTCAGAGTCTTGGGGCAGCCTGCTGTTAGCAATCGCGCCATCATGTCACCTCATCTCTCAAGCTGCATCTCCCCCTTTAGAAGAGGATGAGATAGCAAAGCCTGTGACACACGCTGTCCTGACTTGAAAACAAAAAAAAAACCCAAAAAAACCAAAACAAAATAACCAGCAACCACATGATGGATGCAAAGCCTAATCAGGGATGGAGCACTGGCATTAACAGTGGAAAATGCAGTCCTGAATGAATGGGGCTAAATTTGTCACAGTTTCAAATGCCTGCCCTCCCCTGCACAGCTGGCTCACTTCCCATGCACTCACACACTGCCCTTCTTTCCCTGCAGCTGCTGCCGGGTGCTTGGGCTCGAGCATATGTCTTCAGCTCTGCTTCTCCATCTGTATCTCTCTAGCCCCAGTTATCTTGTCATCTGGACACCAAATTCTCGTGAATGCAAAGTGCAGAGGGTCTCCCTTGAGTGTTTCACTTGGGTCTGTGGAGTCACTGAAGCTGGAGCCTAGCAAGGCCAGGTCTCTCCTCTGTGTGCTGAATTCTCCGGGTGCGAAAGGCAAGGCACCCTCGTACCTCCAGAGCTTTGCCTCGCTAGTTCATTTGGAAAGTCCTTACGCTTTTTCCAGGCACTTGTCCAATCTGTTTTGGCTGGCTTCTTCTACTTCAGTACAAGTTTTGCTTCTTTTGTTTGCAGTAGCCTGAATTTTTAATAGCTGTAGGGATGCCTCACAGAAGCCTTTATTTGGTTACGAGGAAGCCGAGCAGTAAGAATGCTCAGCTCTTCATTTCTGTAGCAGAAAGTTCCCTATGAGAGGCTGCCTTAACTGAGAGGCTGTTGCACTGCATTGAAGTCAGTCAAGATCTATCACGAGCTTGTGACTGAGGTGACCCAAATCCTCCTCCGTGAGAGCACTGGCAAACTGAGCAATGCCTGTAAGGAAGGTCTCCAGTCCTGCAGAGCAGCTACCTGGATTTCCAACCATGTGTTGCCAAGCGATGCACCATGAGAAAGGGCATTGAGCCTGCTGTTGGCAGGACAGCTCTCCAGCCGCTGTTGTTTTAAGACTGTCCTTCATAGACTGTGTCCTGTGCGGGGCTGGCACTGCTCAGGGTCATTGGCAGTCCATTTGGTCAGTGTCAAAGGAAGGGGGCACCAGCATTGGAAGGTTCCCCAGGGTGTGATGTCCGTGCCACGTATTCATAATCTTCCCACCTTCCTCTCCACTCCTTGTAGGATAACAGGGAATCCCGGGGCTGGGGGAGGATTTTGGCCTCTGCCTGCTTATACCACATCTGCGTGACCCTCGAAGAAAAGTGGCAGGAGTGTGACCTTTGAGGGTAAAGGTCTGCAGCTTCAGTGTCTGTGTGTGTGTGTATAACTGCTGGGAAAATGTGAATAGGGACAACCCATCTCAGAGTTGCTCTTCTGTACCTGCTAAATCCTCATTTCCCTCTCCAAAGAGGCATTTAAGGCCAGCTCCCAGGTATTTGTGAAGGGTGGGAGGGAGGTGGTGAGCTTGACAAGTTAAATGCAGGTGAAAAATCACACTGCTTTGCCTGCCCAAGAATTTCACAGTGCATCAGCCAGCCTGATTTAGAAAAAGTGCCTATTTTTACCTAGGCTTTTCAGTAAGGATGTGGTCCCTAAAGACCTGCTTCACAGGAACCCTCCCTTTAACAATCAGCTAATTAATGGCCTTGTTATCTGTCAGCTTTCTCCTGTGTGCTGCACAGCTTCTGGGGGAGGGATGCAGCCAAAGAATGACAAAGTTTTCCACCCTTCTCACCCCCACCCTGTGCTGGGCTTCATGCCATCCCCAATTAAGCTCCAGTGCCTTGTCTCGCGTTATCGTAGAAAGCAGGACCAAAGGGCCACCGAGAGTCACCGTCCCTCCCTGCCTCTCTATTGCACTGACAGATGTCTGGCCTGGTAACAGCATGGACCTATCTCCATCAGCGTTTTTTACTGACCGGGAATTAAGTCACTGCAGTTTTTAAGCCAAGTAAGAAAAAGACAATGGTACGGATTGTCACCGGTGCTAACAGGAAGGAGCATGGATTGGGATGTGCTTTCCTGACCTCCTTCAGTGCTGAGAAACTTCTTTATCTAGATTTGCTCTTCCTAAGAGACTGCCTCTTCCTGTGGTGGAGGAGCACGTATGTAGTAAACACGTGTAGCTGGAAGCCTGTAGGTAGCAGAGAGGACATCCCTGGTGGAACCCGTGTTCTCTGCAGAGACCCCGGTTGTGGGATGCTCCAAAGCTGGTCAGAAAGAAGACAGAAGATCTAAGCCAAAGCGGAGCCATTTTAGGGTTATGGCCATTCAATTAACTCCTTTTAATCTCTGACCTTCAGCCCCATTTCCCCATAGGATTGTGTGTAAACCCTCAGAAGCAGGGATGGAAATCTGTACAGAATGAATAGTCGCTTGAGATATTCTGCGTCTTTTGCTTCTGCTGATGGTTCTTGCAGACAAGCTTCTAGGGCCAGTTGTTCTGCCTAAACCCAGACGAGCTTTAGGGTGAGAAATTATTAGGTCATTGTGCTGGGATGTGAGTTTGCCAGTGGTAGGAGCTGGGAAATGATGCAGTCTGTCCTTATTTTTTCTTCCTGCTTGTATCAGGTCTGTGATAATAGCAAAGGGAGATCAGTCTGGACTGTACATGGTGTAGCTCTCCTTGCTGATGGGCATGGTGCTCTTGGTTTGGACGCATGGATATTTTGTAGGGTTACAGCTTTGCCTTCTGTTCTTCATCAAATGGTTCAGCACCTCCAAGAAGAGAAAAGCAAAGAAATAACAGGGATTCTGAGGAAAAAATAATAAATCCAGGTGGTGATTATACTTACGCAAGGTCTATGCTGCTTGTACTTGCTGGAAGTGGTTTGGGCCTCAGAAATCAGTGGACCTGATTAGGGTTAACTAGAAAATCAGCAGAAACTTTCAGGTGGTTCTTGATGCTACCTTTCACCAGGCTCTTTGTAATAAAGCCCACTTGAACTCTCTCAGGCATCCTTCTTTCATCACATCATGGTGAAATGATTGAAGGAGAATGTGTCTTCAAATCTCACAAATGCCTGTTCCCCATGACTTCAGAGGTGGACCCATAGGCATGATGCTGCTTTCTGTTACTATGAGCAGTTTCCCACCCGAGGAAGCAAAGCCCAAGTAACTCCAACTCCAGACACTACGATTCTGCTCCTAACTTCATTGGAAACCTACCTTAAATGGGACTTCTGGTGAACCTTTTCCGTAGTTTCTTATACAGGATATGTTTGCTGCATGTGTACATTAAAGAATACGTGTTGAGCATCTTTTTGATTCTTTTATTATGACAATGTATCTCTTAATGTGGGACTTGCTGTTGTTTCTCGTCTTGCTTCTTTCCTACAACAGCTTTGCCTTCTGTTCTACATCAAATGGTTCAGCACCTCCAAGAAGAGAAAAGCAAAGAAATAACAGGGATTCTGAGGAAAAAATAATAAATCCAGGTAGTGATTATACTTACCTGCTGTCCGATCGATGGGATGACATATGCAGGAAAGACTTTACTTGATGTTTACATCACTGAGAACTGTGCATTTCTGCTCTTTTCTTTGTTGGGCAATGAAGAATAGAATGGTTAATAAAAACATACCCATGGCTCACTTATCCTTTGGCCAAATGGTAGCTGGGTTTTAATGCAGCTTTGCTTGTCTTGTGAATGTGTTATCTGCTTACAGTGTGCAATCGGCTTATGAAAGCTGAGCTGCATTATGCTGACGCAAGGTCTATGCTGCTTGTACTTGCTGGAAGTGGTTTGGGCCTCAGAAATCAGTGGACCTGAGAACCGTGGGATGTTGAAACTGCCAAAGAGCTTTTGGCATTGGGGAACAGGGTAGACGCTATTTCCTTTCCTTTGCTGGAAGCCTTCATTTCATATAGGGCATTGGTCTCCACATTTCTTGTCTGGAAATGTCCTTGTCCCAATCAGTGTCTGCAGTTCTCTTCTGTATTCAGCAGTTTCACTCATTTTTCTTGTGATTACTTCTCTGGTTTTGTAGTTTCTTTTCCCCTTTTTTCCCCTCTTATTTTTTTAATTCAATTTCCTCCTCATCCCTTAACTTGTCCTTATCTACTCTCCTTCCTCCATTCACTCACAGACCCGCTCTCTCTTACTGATACAACTGCCATACATTTTCCATCACTACCTCCCCTTCCTCGTCATCCCTCTATTTTGCCTCCTCAAATTCACTTTATTCCTAAAACCCAAGAGAAAATCAAGCTTCTGGGGAGCATCAAGGTGGGAAGAATCTAAAGCATGGTGAATTTACCACATCAGCAGAGAATGAGAAGCTGTAGGAGCCTTTGAGGGAGAGGCTGCCACAGTTCTGCCATCTTCCTACCAGGCATTTACTTTTGAGTTGAACTCCTCAGTATGTCCGAATAATCTGTCTCCAAAAAAAGATCATAAGTTGTAATCAAACCATCTTTGACAGGGAAAACTCACCAAGCAGGGATCTTGCCTCTCTACTTGTAAGCGTACTGTGTACCTGTGACTAGGTGACCTCTAAAGGTCCCTTCCAACCCAAAGCAACCTCTGTGGCATGACATAAATGAGGAGGTGACTCATTCTGGACAAACAAGTCATTAATGGGATGAGTTGCACTTCTGGGAGGCATCTTTTAAAAGCTTTCCTGTGTTGAAAGATTCCTGGGAGTTTTTCCATGGAAATGAGGGGCCATGATTCAGCTGCAGGCTCTTCTGGGAACCTTACAGACAGAAGTACTGATTATTCTAGACAGCCACAAGCAGATGACCAAGGTGGATGTTTATTTTCTTGCTTTTCCACTTGTACAGTGGAAAACTGGGGTTAAAAAATGTCGGAAAGATCTCCTTCAAAGACAAACGATGTGTTAGAAGGGGATTTTTCTCGTGGTCCTTCTCAGGCTGGCTCCTGGTGGGGGGCTACTAGGGATGTCATTGTTTTCCATGGATCTGTACCTGTCTTGTGCTCAACAAGTAAAACATGTGTGCATACAAAATTCCTTTGCTAAGCCTGTGTCGGTTGCTTCCTGTTTTTCAGGGGACAACAGAAAACTAAACATGAAACTGAATTCCTCCTCCCTGGTGGATTTCTGAGCATTATCGCTGAATAATTAAGACTAATGGAGAGGGTGGAAAGCCTGGTTCCAGGTTAGAGCAGTCAAAGATCTGAGCCCTGCAACCTGAGAAAGGTTTTAGATGCAGAGTCTGCACCTGGGATTGCACCTGAGACTCCGAGGTGGGAGAAGAGCTGGTGCTTTATTGTCAGACGTGAGGAAGCACGTGGGTCCTGCTGCTTGAGTTCACTCCCAGTAGACTTTGGATGGAGACTGGAGCTTAGCAGAGCCAGAAATTACACACAGCAAACCTAAGCCTGCTCTGTAGAGGTGCTCTGCAGTCTGTGCTTGCCTGGCTTACTGACCCAGCTGCAGTATCTAAACAGCTGGTTGAACAACAGGCTTTAGCTACTGAAAATGGCAGGAGTGCCTCACTTGGTCTTCTGCAAGTGATAGAACGGACATGCTCGAATTAAAAAATAACTTAATTAAGTTAATAGTAACTTAATGACTTAATAGTAACTAGACTGTTGCAGGTGAGTAAGGTTGGTTATCTTTGCCTGGAGCCAAGTGTTGCTTCTTGCCTTCTAAGCAGCATAGCTGTGGGTGCAACTTGACATGGCGTTGGAGCAGAGCGCACAATAAACTGCCAAAGCTGATCTCTGAATTTGGCAAGAGAAGGTGATGTGAATGTGGTGGTTTTGGATGGATGAAAAAGCATCCTGCTGGGGGCTTGGATTCTGCTGTGAATCACGTTGTCCATCTTTTTGTCCTGTCTTTGGCAGGTCTATAACCTGACTCAGGAGTTCTTCCAACGAGGTAAACCAGTCAATGCTGAGAGCCAGAATAGTGTGGGCGTCTTTACACGGGACGTAGTGCGCAAACGTGTCAAGGCCGACCCGGATGACACAGAGGCCGTCAAGAGGCTGAAACTAGCCATGATCCAGCAGTACCTTAAGGTGTGTGTGCACATCGTTGTTTTTTTGTTTTAACTAAGAACAGACAAATCTTGAACCTCAGAGACCTGGCTAAGCCTTGCCTATCACTGGGAAATTGCTTTCTGTGGTCTCTTGCAGCTGGGCCAGTTTGTGTTCACATTGACAACTTTTCCTCGTGAGGCATATCTGAAGACAGTGGGCTGCAAGAAATAAGGCCTTTACTCTTTTTTTTCCTTACCTTAAACTTCTAGCTTTCTAATCAGAATGGGATTTCCTAGGCCCTGTTAAATTTTCTGGTGTGATTTAACATTTTCTCACCACCTGAAGCTACTCTATTGTCAGCTTCTTTTAGTTATATCCTGTCTTGTGCCTTACACCTGGGACCCCATGGTCCCACCTGAGTGTCTTTTACCCCCTTCTGCCTCTGTCCACATCTCAGAGACCAGAAGAAATGTAACTTTGATACTAGTAATTTGCTGAATTTCCCCCCTGGAAAGCATTTTGAAGGTAAAGCAATAAAATCAAAGGTAGATTGTATAAACCCATGTCCTAATCATCTTTCCTCACGGCTTCCCTAGTTCTTTTTATCTCCTTGATGCCTCGGCCTAAATGGGATCTCTGTGGGATGAGGACTTAATGCTGCATCAAGCACTCCACAAGTAGAGTGTAACAGTCGTTCCTATTTCAATTATAATGACTTAAAGGCTTAAGAAATGAGGCAGGGGAGGCAAGCGGCACTCTGTGATGTGGGTAAGTGTATGGTGTTCACTATTTACACATGGGAAGCTGAAACAAGGAGAAATAAAGACCTAAAGAGTCTCACAGGAGATCTCTGATAAAGCTGACATTTGAACGCAGGCATCCTGAGCGCTGTTCTCATATCTTACTGTCCTAACCCAAGAGGTTGTATCACAGGGTGTCTCCACAGCTTCCACGTAAAGACTAGTTATTTGTTGTGTTATCCATGTAACATCACCCCCGCAGACAATGTTAGTCATTTGATGTAGCTGTTTTTCCTGGTGGTTACTTCTGTGGTTGCTACAGGTTGCCACAGCCAGAGACTTTTCTGCAAGTCCTGCAAATCCCTTCTCATGTGTAAATACCTGAGAATGACAAAGCTTCTGATACTTAAGACTATCAGATCAGAGTGGTTGCTGAGACAGTGGGGATTAGCTGGTGTCTCAGGCAAAGTTGCCTGGTTTTCTCCCTGGCATTTTTCCTTTTTCATGGTTGAAAAAATCAAATAGCCATCACTGTTTGTTATCTTCACAATGTGGAGTGTCCTGTTGGAGCACCCAGGCAGGATGAGTGGCCTGTTGCGTGACCCTGGGTTGCAGGGTCAGTGCCGTGGGCCAGCAGAACTGACCCTGGGAGGGTGTTGGAGAGTGCTCGCTCAGCTGTCAGATGGGGTGGAACCACAGCAGACTCGGAGGATAGGTCTTCTTCAAGACCTAGCTGCTGGTGACCTGGCCCAGCAGTTGTGCCTGCATTGTCTTCACTGGAGTCATTGGGCCATGACCGGGAAGGGACAACCACCTGTTTGTCAATACAGTCACAGGAGCAGCCTGTGAACTACTTAGCACAACTTTGACTTGTATGCACGACATCTTAGCCCAGCACAGAGATTCCTGCCCTGCACCAGCGTGCTCCACAGGGAGAGGGTCTGGGCTTGCCAGGCTTCCAAACATGGTCATTAATTAAAGTGTGGAAAGGCCTGGAAAACTGGCCAAAGGGTGAGGCATGGAATTGTAATGTTCCCCTTTGCCTAAAATGCTTAAAGAATTACAGTGTGCAAATCATTGTGACTCCAGTGATTTGAAGGTTTTAAGATCACTATGTCCCATGCATCAGTATTATCATTAGAAACTTATCACAAGACAGGCCAAACATCCTGCCTTTGTTCCAGGGATTGTTGGAAGCTACGGCTATGCCTCCTGCAAACATTACTCCTGCAAACATTAACCAACAGGTCCTGAATCTAAAGCTTTGATAATCACATCGAGTGAATCAAACGCAAGTGTCTCACGTCTTGGCATTTCCCTTTTCTGTCTCCTTCAGTTCCTTCTGTGCTGGGTCCTCTCAACTCCGGCAGATTGTTAGCTTGCTGATTGCTGACTGTTTGACAGCATGTTGAAAGCTGCAGACAGCAGAAATAGCTGCCAAAAGTTTTTCATGGCTCCTCATGGGAACATTTATTAACATTGGAAAGAGCATCTGATTAACATAGCTCCAGCTTCTGTTGTAGGAGCACCAAGCAGCCAGTCCCTGGCCAGTGAAGTGGGTTTTAAATGATAGAAAACAGTCAGAATTGTAACCCAGAATCATGCAGAAGCAAAGACATCGTCTCTGAACTCTGGCTGATGCAACCGTGGCCGATGCAACCAAAGCTGATGCAGCTTGTTACCATGACAAAATGGTTTCTCTGGTTGGAAGGAAGGCTAAGGATTGATTTTTGTTCAGATCCTATGGCCAAACACTTCTTTACTAGCAAAAGTAATGTGGTTTAAGAGTGGGATTCGGGACTCCCAGCTTGTGCAGCTCCTCTGTGCCCTTGCAATGTTGTGCTGTGGCAAAATGCAAATGTGCTCTGTGGCAATGTTGCTTTCGTGTTGCTTTTCCTTAGGTAGAGAGTTGTGAGAGCAGCTCCCACAGCATGGATGAAGTCTCGCTCAGTGAATTTGGGGAATGGACCGAAATCCCTGGGGCTCATCACATCATTCCTTGCGGTTTCATTAAAATCGTGGAGATTTTGGCCCGCTCCATTCCTGAGTCTGTCATTCAGCTCCGCAAGCCGGTCAAGTGCATCCACTGGAACCAGTCAGTCAGCAAGGAGATTGAGAGGGTGGCTGACCACAACAGTGACCTCCCCGAGGATGACAAGGGCTCCGATGTCTTCGTAGAGTGCGAGGACTGTGAGTTCATCCCAGCTGACCATGTCATTGTGACTGTGTCCCTGGGAGTCTTGAAGAAACGCCATGAGAGCCTGTTCCATCCCCGCTTGCCCGAGGAGAAGGTGATGGCCATTGAGAAACTAGGAATCAATACGACTGACAAGATTTTCCTGGAGTTCGAAGAGCCTTTCTGGAGCTCTGAATGCAACAGCATCCAATTTGTCTGGGAAGATGAAGCAGAGAGTGAGAGCTTGACTTATCCCGAGGAGCTGTGGTACAAGAAGATCTGCAGCTTTGACGTACTCTACCCACCAGAGAGGTACGGCCATGTCCTGAGTGGCTGGATCTGTGGAGAAGAGGCTTTGATCATGGAGAAGTGCGATGATGAAACTGTGGCAGAAACCTGCACCGAAATGCTACGTAAATTTACAGGTCAGCCATGCTCTGGTTCCTTTGGTGAGTGGAGAAGAGAGGGAGAGCGGGGCTGGGGTTTTGAATAACCTCTAGGAAGGAAATGCGCTAAAGTAATTTTTAGCTCTTTGGCATTTTATGTCCCTTTGAATGGGCTGCGTGTGGGCTTCCAGCATACCTCCTGCTTGGGTGTGCCTGAAAGCTATTTATACAGAGGGGCTGATAACCAGCTCAGGAAGTGGTGGGTAGAAGTGCTTGAGGATTCCACATCCTCTGCTTTATTTAATCACAAATAACTCTTTAGCAGCTGGAACTGTCAGACTCGGGGCTCCTGAGGACTGATCTCAGCTGTGGAGAGCAGCATAGCTCTTTTAGAGCTAGTGGAGTTGAACCTGTTTAGGTCAGCTGAGATGCGGTGGTTGAATCACATCCCTGACTTCCATTCAACATGAGTCTATGTGGAAATCTCATTGGCCTAAATTTCCAAGTGTCCATTGATGTTGAGAGTTTCCACTTCTGGGTGGTTAACCTAAATCTTCCTGTACTTCACAGGTTTCATGTGTACTGAGCACACATCACATTAAAGGCAGCAGTTGGAGCAAGACATCTTATGTGTATTATGCTGAGAAAATCCAAGATGAAATCACTAAAAGTAGTAATATTTGAACACGCTGGGCCTTAGTTTGTCTGCAGTAACTTCTCTAGAGCTTGCAGGCCTTCCCAAGGAAAGGGCTTTTTGTGTCTATGGAGTTATTTGAGATCCTCTGATGGGAGACACTGTATAAGTTCAAGTTTAAGGTAGTAAAGCTGAAAGAAATAGTGATTGACTTATTGGTAGTCTGGAAATAAGGATTTTGGATTTATACATAATTATAAGCAATTATAAGAGCAGTGTCCTCCAAGATTAGATGTATTTTATGCTCTTCTAGAGATGGGTCCTGTGATTAAGCTATTTATATCTGCCTGCTAGCTCGTGTTAACCAAATCTCAACACCCGGTGGGTTTCCAGCCTTACCTCTTGTCCATGGACCTCCAATTAACTGAAGCAATTTGCCTTCACAAGTGTAGCTTTCCCCTGTGCTTACAGACCATTTGCTACCAACAACGTAGAGATCTAGAGAAAGGGTCCTGGAAGCTGAGGACTACCTGCATAACTGGCTACTGCAGAGAAGTAGGATGAATCAGTGAATGCTGGAATCTGGGCCGCTTCTGCCTCCCGAGCTGTTTGTTTTCAGTGGTGTTGGGTATCCCTACGTTACGTTGCAGTGTCAGTAGATGCACGCCTTCTTTCCTCCTGTCCTCAGCAGGCCAACTGCTGCCCTACGCAGGCGTAGCAGGAGGCTCTTCTCTTTAAGGCCAGGTTGTTCCAGTGCTGACATCTCCCAGAGCATATAAACAGCGTTGTTTGTTGCAGCTCTTCTTGCTTAAGATCTCTTTTTTTCTAAAACACCTCGATTTCATCAGTGGGAATTTGGCTCTTTGGGTCTTCCTTAGTTTGGCAGATGGGAGGTTACTCTCCCTCTTCCTTCCTGGGCTCCTTCACTGTTGTTATTGTTTGCATGTGTCGGATGTTCCTCTCTTCCTCCCAGGATGGAAATATGTCGGCACTGGCTCATCGGTATGTGCTGCAGTTGCTCTTCCAGCTGATACTGCACCTGGTCACTGTCCATCAGACTCTTCAGCAGTGTAAGCTCTGCCTCAGCCTTCTGCTAATCCTGGGTTATCTAACCCTGGAGAATTTGAGGCTGAATTTACCAGGGCCTTGCCCTGCAATGAACATTTTGTGCATAAGCTGAGATGTCACCTCTCAGCTGCTCGAAACTGCGAGAAGAAAACCTGTCCTTGGAGTACCCATTACACAACATGACCTCTTCCACTTTCTGCCCCCAAAACTTGTTACTTTGTAGAAAACCTTTTTACAGATCTTCCAGGATGGCCTTGCTAAGGTAGCTGCGTTTATCCTGTTATCCTTGCTCCCATTTTCCCTAGTGGCTTCACAGAAGAAGTGCTGTCTCAAGGCTAATCTGGACCAGCTACCAGCCAGGCTGAAATAACAGAAGTGTGCACAGCAATCCATGCACCTACCTTGCTCTTCACTCCTCTGTTTCATCGGGAGTGTGAGAGTGGGTTAGACCAGCTAGGAGGTGGTTGGGGGCGTACAAAGCCTTCTGTCTCTGATCTGGCTGTAGTAATTTCTGAAAATGACTGGTCTCCTCTGGTCCAGTTAGCACCACCAAACCCAGCTTTTAAAGCGTTTCCCACCACCCAGCTTCATGAAAGCGAGCTAACTGAGTTGGGAAACTAGTCTTCCTAGGATCCTAAGCTCAGTGGAAAGACTCTTCCATAAGGCAGTTCGGATCTTCTGCACCTCACTTGGTGCTCTGTGACATCTTCTCAAGAAGCTTTTCTCTACTGAGTATAGAGAGAGCCTTATATTCAGTAATGAAAATAGGTAGTATGAGCCTTTTAATGTTCACTTTGCCTTTGGTAGCTTTCATGTTCTGGGTATAAAATCCCCCACATTCTTATTTCTTCTTATTCTATTAAGGAATTAATGCATTAGCCAGGTGGGTTCCCATCTTCAGCTGTGTTTCCCCGGTCCGTTGCTCATGGAGGCCTTTGCTTTGGCTTCAGAGGGTGTTAGACCAGTCCTATGTTAAATCCGTTCTTTTAGGCTCGGTGTTATTTCACACTGGGAATTTCTCTCTGAGAGGAGATGATCTGTCTCTGTGACCTTAAATTTCACATGCAGGTTAGTGTTGTGGATTATCTGGCTTTGCTGTGAAAAGCTCTGAGGATTGTTCTAACCTGAGAGCCGTTGGCAATTACTGCTTTTCACAACTGGACGGCTGAAAAGCAGTGTCCTCTAAATCTGATTAAATGGGATGCCTTCGAACAATTAGAAGTCTTGCTCTGGTGTCTTTGTTGGCTAAGCTCCGAGTGTTAGAAGCCAGAAGGCAGTAATTGCAGTCCTGCTCCCTTCTGAAGACTCACTGATTTGTCAAGCTGCAGCTGGAGATGCCCCGAGTTGTTCTCCCCGTCCTCCAGATATTTCTCTAGAGGGGAACAGATCTCTTTTAGGTTCTGTGTCATATCTGCTAGACCCATGCGGATGCCTGGGGTACCCTAATGTCTCTCTGGTGGCTGTAGACACTAATGTGTGGGTAGTACCACAGATCCCTGTTGGCCTTGATGGGATCTTAGACACCCTGCTCTCAGGTAGGCAACTAAATTTGGGTGTCTTAATATAGATCTGTGAGTTGATTTTATGATAATCCTGTGTCTTATAATCAGCCCCATAACCAATAAATCTGTGTAGCCACACCTCCCAGTGTCTGAGTAAAGACAGGATTGTTTGAGGCACATGGAGTTGTCTTCCAGAGCTTCAAAAGTGGGAATCTGTGGCATAGAGATATGTGGCCTCCTATTTTAGTGAAGGCTAATGTCCTTTTTTAGCCATTTTATCTCTCTTTGGACAGTGGAAACTTAGAAGTCTCCACATCTGTATTAATTGTTACTTTCACCTGTAGGCAAAGGCACGTGCTTACCCATCTATTTAAGAGCAGATTGAGAAAGTCCAATTAAATATGTTCCTTGAGTGAGTGTGGCCCTCCCACTCTTTGTAGTTTCTGTCTTGCAAACAGCAGTTCAGGATCAGAGCTTGTGTTACCTGTTCCCATCTGACCTTCAACCAAGCTCTTCCTCTCTTTGTGCAGCAGAAATGAAGGTCTCCTGATTTTTCTTTTAGAAACAGCTCCTCACATTAAAAGGTGCATAAATGCAGAAGCACGGGTGCACAGTAGTTGCACAGTGGACACTTGCATCATGCTCGTGCGGTCTGAAGTGTTGAGGAACCTTAAAGGAGCTCATGAGAGCTGGTACGCCTGTACCACATGGCGTGGTGCTAGGGAAAGAGGCTGGCTTCGGTTCTGGGAGCTGTACAGCTGCGATTTCATGTGCCCAGGCTCCCTAGCCCTGCTCCACGCTGGCAGCTGGCTCAGGCATTTCTGCATGAGCTCTGCCATCTGCCCAAGGCCACATGCTTCGTGTTGCTGTGCTGCAGTTTCCCTTGTGATGAAGTTGCTACGTGAAGAATAATTCCCCGGTGGGAAGGCTGCTGTTTACCTGCCTGTATACACAGTACGAGGTCATCCATGGGAAACACTAGAGAGAGACAAAGCTGTCGCTTTTACCAGTCTGAACGATTGCTCTATTAAATATTGCTGGGCTTATACAATTCTAGATTGAGCTTAAGACTCCACAAACCCTTTTGTTAACAAATTTCAGTCTTTTAGCAGACCTGTGGCCTTATCTGCAGGCTGACAAGCCCTCATCTCATTGCTTGTAATGCTGTTCCTAATGTTAATCATCTTTTTATCAACATCTTACTGGTTGACTCCTGTGTTGAAAATCTTCTGGGTACCTTGACAGTGGAACATGAGAACATGCACCAGCTACAGAAGAGGCACCACCAGCCCACTGCGGAGACTCCTTTTATTTGAAAATACATTGTGTGATTGTGTTTGTGTAATGCAGTGTGATGGATGACTGCTTTGGCCCTGTTTGGTGGTGTGTTGTCTAACAGCTTTCATGATGTATTCTCCTGGGCTTTCCCACAGCCCTTAAAAATAAAACGTGATAACTTATTTCCTTGCATCTGCGAGCTCCCTGTTCTCAGACTCCCTTGGGCTTTTCACTTCCATCCCAGGCATTCCTGCTTTGAAGATTCTTGGAGGAGTATATTTGAGAGGCTTTGTTATGCTAAGTTGTTACTCCTGAAACAACATTCAGTTGTAGGATGTATTTTGTTTGTAGGGTATATTTATTTGCTAGTCTGTGCCATGTTTTGATCTGGGGGTTAGTGGTTAGAAAGTGTTCACAGTGTACTCTGGCAAACCATCCAGGTGCCTTTGCTGTGTTTCAGCCTTGTATTTCATAGTTCTGGTTGACACACAATACTCCTAAAAGTGGTAGCTGAACCAGGGAAGTAACCTGCTCCTGATTTTAAGGAACTGAAGGCACAGCTAGTAGAACTAAATAATGTAGTGCCTAACTAGTCTTTACAGTTGGATGTCTCCCTTTCTAAGCTGTGGTGAAGAAAGTGGGGGATTTGGATCATCTTCATAGCAGGCTCAGCATGCTGAAGGGTTACAGAGTCAGGGTCTGGAGCAGGCACAGGAACTCTGCAAGATGCAAACGTGTTCCAATTACTCTTGCTTCTTGTGCTGACAATCTCCCAGACTCCAGTAGCTGAACCTTGCCTGGATATGTGAGGTGGCCTCAAGGGTGGGTCTCAGCTCTCCTCCAGAGAGAATTCATCTTCATTGCAATTCTTCATGTCCCGTCTCCCCATTCTTCTCCTGCCAAGCCAGATAATGATCACGGGACACCAGCAAAATCTTGGTCAATGACACTGAGATGGTCTCAAACCAGCCTAGCAAGAAGGTCTCCAAAGTATGACCTTCCCTATTTCAGTTCTACCCGAGGCTCTTGTGGCACCAGCTGGTGGGCTGCCTTGGCTACAGTCCTGGATCTCATGTGCTCCTGTACTCTTTGGGATGGGGACAGTGGCTGATGATGGCCCTATCATTGGTGAACTCAAGTGCCCCTCACCTCTAGGTCCTACATCCTCTTAGCAGTGGAAATCCTACAGCAATCTAGAAATCCTGCTTCCAGCCTCAAAAGCCTTCTTTCCATGCCATGTGCATCCTACAAAATGGGTTTTCTGGATTTTAGGTTCATTTTGGGGGCAACTGGGTAGCAGTTGGAGGGAGTAATACAGGTTTTGAGAACTTTCTGACAGGTTTTCCTATGCCCCCGCATAATGAGGATTTGCCTTCTAACGTCCTTATCTCTGTTCCTCTTTGGAGGCACACCTCTTTCACAAGACTACCTAAACATCCAGTTTAGACTGGGCACCCAATTAAATACCTAAAATTAGGTGAGATCAACCATATGCTTGATCACCACCAGGCTGCCCATGGCTAATGAGACCAGGAGATGCTCTGTGTTTTCAACCAGACTGTGTCCAGGGTTCCCTGAAGCTCCCCAATCCTTTAGGAACATAAACATTTTAAAAATCTTTCCCCAAATGGAAGACTGCAGCTGAGATTAAAAGGGGTGCTATTTCTGTTATATAGATACTTACAACTTGGTAACAGAGGAGAGATCTGTTTTAGGGCCTCTCTCCTGTAGCCTGCAGGCTCTGCTGGGATGTGTTTTCAAAAAATTGACTGAATACATGCCATTCCACACCTTGCACAGGCAATGCCATGTTTTCTCTCAGACACGGTCTTACTTCTTCTCTTCTCCTGCTTTCCACCCAGGGAATCCAAACATTCCGAAACCTCGCCGGATCCTGCGGTCCTCCTGGGGCAGCAATCCCTGCTTCCGTGGATCCTACTCTTACACCCAAGTCGGGTCTAGCGGGGCTGATGTAGAGAAACTCGCTAAACCACTGCCTTATGCTGAAAGCTCCAAAACTGCTGTAAGTATGGCCCAAATCAGTTCTGTGGCAAGAAGACAAGCATGATGCTGGGCAGTGGGTTTTCCAGGGGGAGGTTGAAAGAGACAGGTTGGGCCTCCAGGATTGTGCTTTCATGTTTTTTTTATACATACCCTCTGGACAAGCAACGTACGTAGGATTTTACCTCTAATGTTTGGAATCCCAACATCTCAGAGATTCCTACGTCTCTCTCTGAAATTATCAAGAGCTGGGCATCTGCATGGCTTTTGGAATTCTGATCTGTGCATTTAAAGACCATTGTCCTTACTGGCCAGTTCAAAATTCCCTAGGAAAGCACATTATTCTGTTTTAAAGCATAGTCTGAATATGGAGCATTAAATGCACGACCCCTGCTAACGGCTGGGTCTGAGTGTGTCAGAGGCGCATATTAGGAAATCTTTCTGTGTTGGCAGCAGAGGGTGAGGGAGGCCCAGGCCTTGGCTGGGGGACTCATGCATTGGCAGGGGACAATGAATTTGCTCCTCAGACATTGCCTTTGCTTTCTGAATATGGCATGGAGAACAAGAGGACGCATGGAGATGGTTACCACGGCTCAGATGATGAGCAGTAACATGTTAAGCCAAACTCACCCTGTCGTTCCGGGTTGTGTATCCAAATCCAAAGACAATGGCTGATGAATGTGCAGCCTCCCAGCATCTGCCCAGTCCATTTCCTTCACCCAGAGCCTGACCCCACCATATAATTTTGTTCAGCACAGAAATCTATTAAAAAGGATAGCAGGAGCTTTAGGAATCTTTCTCTGTAGTTCCCGGGGAAGAGAGGTACCTGAAATTCCTGCCTCAGAACTGAGTTGGCAGCAATTTTAGCAAGCACCTAACTATTGATGTAAGAGATAAGACACTGTGTCTCACCCTGTGGGTTTTGAGACATGACTATTTTTCCATCTGAAATTGCTGTCCAGAAGAAAAAAATCCTTAATGCCTAAAAGGCTAAAGTATAGTTTAGGGGAGCAAACAGAGTAGTCGGTAGAGAAGTAAGGTGCTCTGTGCCTCGTGCAGATTTGTTTGAGGTTACTGGAGCAAGTACCTGGCTCTGCAATGGTGCCTCAGCCCTGCAAACAGCTCCGTGCAGGCATAGCAACGAGGATGAGCTTGACATCGGCAGGCATGTGCTGTGCCTGTCCCCGTGGTGCACCGCATCGGGATTTCGAGAACCAGCACTCTAAAAACACTGGTGTCAGCTCCTGGGGACGTGGGAGGGCACAGAAAGTTTTGTCTCCTTTTAGCCTCGCGTCTGCTTTCCAGTAAGCGCTGCTGAGCTTTTCTGCTTTTCTTATCCTCTCCAGCCGATGCAGGTGATGTTTTCAGGGGAGGCCACTCACAGGAAGTATTATTCCACTACCCACGGTGCTGTGCTTTCTGGGCAGAGAGAGGCCGCTCACCTCATTGAGATGTACCAGAACCTCCTGCAGTGCCGGAGCTGAAAGGCCCCATGTTTGTGAATACCACCAACTCCCAAATCCTTGTACAGGTGTGTGGAGGGGTTCTTTTTTAATTTCAGTTCACAGTAGAACAGCCTTTATCTTTTTCTATTAAAAAATAAAAAAAAAGCCCTGACTGTTTAAAAAGTTAGTCACCAATAGCTTCATTTCCATGTGCTGTATTGTTAACAGGGAAGGGTGCTCCTTTTGTCTGGTAACCTGTTTCTTTGTCATTTTAATTCTGACTTCACTTTTGGTGCCTATCATTTTTTTTTTTTTCTTTCTGTATTGTAAGTGCCTTCTATACTAAAATAAATGTTGTAATAAAAAGACTGAGTGCTTTGGTACTTCCTGGACACTTCACTCAATAACTTGCAACTCTTTCATTCAACGTTATAAAAATAGGGTTTTTCTCGCTTCCTACAAAATTTGGAGTAGGAGGATCTCGAGAGAGATCTGGATACTCAATGTACCTCTTCATCTTACTGTTTGTTCAAAGAATTGCGCCTTAGAGACACAGTCGTTGCCTCGTACAGATTAGCACAGAAATCACTCTGTATCCCTACACGTTTAACTCCGTGTGTCACCTGTCTATCAGCTTGTGCGGGCCTTTGTGCTTCAAGAAACCTGCCTATAATTGCATGGGGGAGTTTGTCTTCTCTCTGGGTTCGCTCAGCCAGCCTGTGAAGTTATCAAAGGAATTGCAGCGCTGCAAAGCAGAGGCACAAACAGCCTTGGCGAAAGCAGTGTTGGAGACTGTGTCCACATTTGGTCTGGAATAGTATCTTGGTTTTGAAGGGAGTGCCCCAGTCCTTCCCACTTTTCAAAAATTGATTTTGTTCACAAAATGGTTTTGAGGTGTACAAGTTAGGCTTCTCTCTAAGGAAACTAAATGAGAAGCATTTCTCCAGGAACTCCCCTTGTATGGTGCAGCCTGTAAAGAGAACATCAAAGTCTAACCTGTGACTTGTCCATCAAAAATTCTTGAACCACATTGTGGAAGGAGCATTCATACCTGTGCACCAGGCTAAAGTGTGAAGTAGAACCCCCAAACTACCTTGGTAATGCAGATACAGCTGGTGTGTAGTCTACAGATGTAGTTGGGGCAACTAATCCAAGTGGAAAACACCGTGCAAACTTATGTGGGAGTGTGGGCAAGAAGGAGAATGATGAGAAGCAGCATTCGTAAACTACCTCTGTGGTGAAACTCCATCTTTTGTTGGACAGCAATGCCCAAACCAGGTGAGGTTTTCACCCTCCACCCCCAGAAAAGAAGGTGCAAAAGTCTGAATGACAACATTGATGTTGAAGGGTTTTCTCAGGGAGGACAAGGCCATTCCCACTGGTAAGGAATTTTGAAGGAATGTAAAAGCTAGGCTCAGTCATGTTACATCTGGATTAAAAATATATTTTCCATGGAGCCTACATGTAGTAGCGGACATGGGCTTCTATTAAGACTTCTTAAATGCAATTATCCCAGATTTATGCTTAGTCCAAATACAAGCTGGGCAGCTCTGGGTTACCTCTGAAGAGTTGAGACCTTAGGATACAGCTTGGAAAGCTTAATTTTCCCTGTGGGGATCCTGCATCTCACACTAAAATGAATTTTACTTTGTCTGAGAGGAGGTGGCACCCCAAAACCTCTGATATACAGTGAGTATCCTCATGTCCCTTCCTTTACGTTCACGTTGGGCCCAGCTGTGTATAGATGTGCTTGGTTTATCAACAAGATTCATTCTTATGTTAAATTATTTCTGCAATAAAGGAAAAGGCCGGGAGACACTGTTTTAGGGGACTGCCAGACCAGGCAAGGTTTGAAGGCCGATGGAATAGATGTCCTTTCTTCCTTTGCTTGAGTGGAAGCAGTTTCTCCTCCGTGTTTTGGGCAGAGTGCTGCTGAACCACAAGAAGACTAAACACCGGTGCCAAGGATAAGGAATGCCTGGCAAGGTTTGTTCACGAGCCTGCCAGCTCCTCTTTGTGTGATCTGGAGAGCACAACTTCATCTGAAGAGCACCTCTGGCAGTGACGCCTCTTGCAATGACCAAGCAGAACCGCTTGAAAATATGTTCAATTGTGCTTGAAAAAATGGCTACAAATAAAATTGATGAAAAAGGGGAATTTAGCGAGAAAAAGCTTTGAAAATTAACTTGGCGTGAATGAATAGAGAGAATGCAACAAGCTTGTCCGAATGTGCACCACCTAAACCTTTGGGAAGGCATCCAAGATAAGACTTTCCTTCTGGGTGGAGAGACAAACTGGTTCTCAGTGGAGCCTTAAGGTGATCACCTATAGCGGTCCGTACGGAAATAAACAATTCTGATTACACAGTGTCAGAATTATGTCACATAAACGGTGCTTTGTATGGGAGAATCTCTCAGAACCGGGTTTTTCCTATTCCAGCAATGGAATCTGGACCGAAGAGGTCCGGTTAGTGCAAAGCTGGCAGGACTGGGGTAAGTGAGAAGCGATCTGCGTGCTGTATCCAAGCTGCCCCTCGGTTTACTGAGAGAATTCTCCAGTGACCCAAATAGGCTTCCTGAAAAGAAACTTGTTTATTTTTAAAACAGGTTCTACTTTTAGTCACGGAAGCGTGTGTGTGTGTGCACGCATGGTTTGTTCCCCTCAAAGAGGTCTCTGGTTGTGCAAGTATTTGCTAGGACATATGTTTCTTCGATACACCACGAGCCCGATGGCAGCCACGCCAACTCCCAGTATGTCCTGACGAGGAGTTGGGTGCAGAGTCGGGAAACGTGCAGGCTCCACAGATCATCAGGGGTTGGGATCCCCTGAGCTGCGTGGGTTCAGAGAGAAGGCTTTGGATAACTCGTTCTGGCGTTGAGCCTTCACCCCGTTTGGCAGCGCTCGGCGCCGCTACGGCAAACGGAGGACACGTACGTACGTGTGTCTTCTGCGCCGTCGGGCAGGGACGTTATGAGCCATGGTGCATCGAGGCCAGCAGCTCGCTTCTGAGAGTGGCACTTCATGCTTTGGTGTCACCGGGGCTGACGCGTGAATCCTCAGAGGACACTTTCTTGCTAGGAGGCTTGGAGGGTTTGAAGCTCAGCTTTTTGCTTCTGGAGCCCACCATCAGGCAAACGGCTGTCCTCACCGCGGGGGTAAGTGTTTAACCCGAGTAATGTTTGGCTCTGCTCTTCCCCTGGGTTAACAGCTTCCATGAGGACTTGTATACAATGTGCCCCCTCGTTAATGAGTCTATTTGTTGACTTACGCTTTAATTGCATGTCCTCCAGCTTAACAGGAGCACTCTCCCCCAGCCTAAGCAGCCCCTGAACGGTGCAGATGTGTGCCAGTAGGCACAGATGTTAGTAACTAGCAAGGTTTTGTCTTGACCCTGTGAAATGTGCCTTCTGGAACAAGAAAAAAACCATTTTTTTTCCTTAGAGATATAAATCCTGTCCTTTTTTAAAGTCAAGTGAACAAAATGTAGACACCAGCATAGTTTTAAAATATCTAAAGAGCGTGTTTCCAAAAATAATAGAAGTTTATAGGATGAAGAGGACGCGTGTTTAGCTGTTGCCTTATCTCTCCGCCTTTCGTTAATCCATCTGGCTGGCTGCTGGCCAAGGGTTCGTGCAAGGAGTGAAGAATGCGTCTGGTTTGGCATCTGCTATCCCATGTGCAGCGCGCGTACTCGCTTTGTGCTTTTCTACGGAGCATCCGGGGCGGGAGTCACGTTGCTTTGCTGCAGCTATTTAGAAGTAGGATGTCCAGTTGATAAATGAGTTACAGAGGGTCCTTCTAGAGACGAGGTCCTTCTAAAGAGAGGGAAAAGGACAGAGAGAGGCAGAAAAAAACCTCTCCAGAGGGTGAGTCAGCGCATCCCAAGATAGATGTCTGGAGAGGAGGCACCATCTTTGACTCCCTCCAACCTCAGCTAAGTTGTGCTGGTTCTCTGCTGGTGTGTGGAGGTGGGATGCCTTCCTGGCTGCTGGAAAGCTGGAAACGACTGCAGTACGTTGACTTTATGATGTTTTCCTCCCGTTTTATCTCAGAAGCGAACCCCTTTTCGTGATGTTACTGAGTTGAGAGAGAGTTGTGCTGCGGGAAGAGAGCGCAGCGTGCTTAAGTTGAAAAGAACAAAAGGTAAAAAAAAATCTGTCCAGCTTCAATCACTCAGCTTTTACCAGAGGTTAACCTCAAGGAGCCCGAGTTGATTTCCCAGATTTATTGCAAAGTGGAAGCAGAGGAGAAACCCAAATCCTTTGGGCATACGACCCCAGAAAAGCCAAAGGGTTGCATTCTCCTGTGGCTTCTTTATCGTGGGATATCCAAGAAAAGCTGCTATGCTGGTGATCGGGGTTTCAAAGCTGCTTTTTCTGCTTCGTGCAGACAACGTGACGATGGTGTCTGGTTTTGCTAAATAGGTATCTATGCCAGTGCTTACTCGATTGATACGCCTCAAGACAAATTCAGAATTGAATGTCCCAGGACCTTGGCTTTTAATAAAGGGTCTTCTCTCCACGGCTTGTTTCTCCATGTGCCAGTCAGCCTTGGGTCCTGGTGTACACCCCACGAGCAAGGGCTGTTGTCCTGCTCTTATCACCCAATTCCACGGACCTGCCTTTGTCTGGAAGAGGCTGAGCATTTCTCAGCGCAACCCAAACTGTTCCTTCTGCCCGCGCAACGTGCTGCGGTGTTGCTGTCCCTTGTGCAACCCAGCAGAGCTTGCAGCACCAGCAACTGCTGGACGCAAACAGCTGGACGTGCAACCAGACCTCCCGATGAAGAAGGGTGCGCAGGCAGAGGTCCAGGAGCCCTCAAGGGGATGGAAGGGCTGGTCCTGCTGCAGGTCAGGGCATGATTCCCCCTTTTGCCGGGGTTTTGCTCTGCCTGAGAACTGGAAATGGGCATGGGCGGGTCGGTGAAGGAGGAGAGGTGAGGCGCAGCGCCGAAGGCTGGACTTGAAGCTTCACGCCTCCTGGCCTGGTGGTGGTTTTCATGCTCCCTTCATACTGGGGCTTCAAATTAATGTCTCCCTTCCCCACCAGAAAAACCTTGCAGGGCAATCCCACTTCGCCCCTTTACTCCTCTGCCTCCATCATCAGTGATCCAGCCTTTAAAATGAGGCTCGTGTTTCTCTCAGAGGCTCTAAATTTAGCAATTGTTTACTAAGAGGTACTTAAAATTAGCAGCGAAGGCCACCCTGAGCATGTCACGAGGAGAGGTGGCATCACCGCGGGGTGCTGTGACCGCTTGTGTGATCCCCCCCCCCGCTCTCCCTTCTCCAAAACCTGCAGGATCCTCTCTCCAGCCATGTCCACCAAGAACTCATCAGTAGGGTGAAGGTTGGTAGAAAGCAGACGTGGGTGCTGTGATCGTAAGAGGCACCTAATGACCTAGAAGTAATTAGAGAGAGTTCCTCCTGGCCAGCTGGGTTGGGAAGGCATTAGGTGGGAACGGCAGGGTGCTGGCAGAGGTGAGTCTCCAAAGCCCCATGGGTGATGGTGCCACGGGGCAACGTGCACCTCTGTCCCCGGCTGCCCCTTTCATGGCTCATCCTTGAACTCGTTAGCAAGAAATGCTTTAAAAAGGGTGTAGTTTGAAAAGTTGAAGTGAGCGCTTAAAGCTTCTCTTGTACTTGGAGGGTGGTGGTATTATGGGCCAGATCCTGGCTTTTGGCTTAACATCCCTCCTTGCACAGGTCTTTACCAACCTGCAGTGAGCAGAGAACCCCTTTACTGTCACCGTGTGGTTAAAGCCTGAGTCAGTGGCACGCACAGAGGGGACCGTCTGGACTGCATCTGCACCAGCACGTTTAAGGCTCCCAGCATGATTTTCTGGGACAAGGCTGTGGATGACAACCAGGTGATCAGGCCCCATCAGCATGGTTTTATGAAAGGCAGGTCCTGCTTGACTAACCTGATCTCCTTCTATGACAAGGTGACCCGCTTAGTGGATGAGGGAGAGGCTGTGGATGTTGCCTACCTGGACTTCAGTAAAGCCTTTGACACTGTCTCCCACTGCATTCTCCTGGAGAAACTGGCTGCCCATGGCCTGGACAGGCGTACTCCTTGCTGGGTAAAAAACTGGCTGGGTGGCCGGGCCCAAAGGGTGGTGGTGACTGGAGTTAAATCCAGCTGGAGGCCGGTCACAAGTGTTGGGCTTGTGTTGGGCTCAGTGTTGGGGCCAATTTTGTTCAACATCTTCATCAATGATCTGGACGAGGGGATCGAGTGCACCCTCAGCAAGTTTGCAGACAACACCAAGTTGGGCAGGAGTGTTGATCTGCTTGAAGGTAGGAAGGCTCTACAGAGGGACCTGGCCAGGCTGGACCAATGGGCTGTGACCAATTGCATGAGGTTCAACAAGGCCAAGTGCCGGGTCCTGCACTTGGGCCACAACAACCCCATGCAACGCTGCAGGCTTGGGGATGAGTGGCTGGAAAGCTGCTTGGCAGAGAGGGATCTGGGGGTGTTGGTCGACAGCCGACTGAACATGAGCCAGCAGCGTGCCCAGGTGGCCAAGAAGGCCAACGGCATCCTGGCTTGTATCAGGAATAGTGTGGCCAGCAGGACCAGGGCAGTCATCCTTCCCCTGTACTGGGCACTGGTGAGGCCGCACCTCGAGTGCTGTGTTCAGTTTTGGGCCCCTCACTCCAAGAAGGACATGGAGGTGCTGGAGCGTGTCCAGAGAAGGGCAACGAAGCTGGGGAAGGGTCTGGAGCACAAGTGCTGTGAGGAGCGGCTGAGGGACCTGGGGTTGTTCAGCCTGGAGCAGAGGAGGCTGAGGGGAGACCTTATCGCCCTCTACAACGACCTGAGAGGAGGGTGTAGTGAGGTGGGTGTTGGTCTCTTCTCCCAGGTAACAAGTGATAGGACGAGAGGCAACGGCCTCAAGTTGCATCAGGGGAGGTTTAGATTGGATATTAGGAAAAACTTCTTCCCGGAGAGGGTTGTCAAGCACTGGAACAGGCTGCCCAGGGAAGTGGTGGAGTCCCCATCCCTGGAGGTATTTAAAAGACGGGTAGATGTGGTGCTTGGGACATGGTGTAGTGGTGGACTTGGCAGTGCTGGGTTGACGGTTGGACTCGATGATTTTAAAGGTCTTTTCCAACCTAAACTATTCTGATTCTATGTTTCTATATTTCTATGATTCTATGACTCTATGCTTGCAATATTTCCCCCTTTCCATCTTGCCCTATGGTCCAGGACCCACGCTGGTCTCCAAGCTGTGCAAGCCAGGCTGTACCAGGGGCTGCTAATTAAACAATAGTGCAAACGATGGAGCTTGGTGCCCAGGAAATTTCCCTGGTGCTGATTTATTTGCATTAGCAAACAGACCTGAAGCGAGACTGTGACCCCCTGGGAAATACCGAGGACACATGGGTGGAATTAGGGGATGGGATGGGAACTGCAGTAGCCCAGGATGAAGGGAACATGCACCTCGATGTCTGACCGTGTCACTACCTTGGCTTGTGCTTTTGCTGCTGCTCAGGGCTCACTGCAGCCTTCATCTCTTCTTTCGCAGCGCAAACAGCCCCTCCTCCAGAGGCTTTTTCCTGCATGGAGATGCAAAGCTGGGAAAAAAGAAGGAAAAAAACCACACACACACACTCTTACCCCAAAGGTAGGAGTTGCAGCTTTCTGCTGAGTGCCCTCGGGGTTGATCTGCCCAAAGCTCAGCACATTAATGCCCGCGGGCTTTGTTTGCCTCATCTGCAGTGACTAACTCCCCTGCGCACATCAAAGGAGCTTCTCCAGCACCTCATTGCCGTGGGGTGAAGAAGAGAGGCTCTGGGTGTCCAAACCAGGCTTAGCTGTCACCTCGGGGTGATTACACGAGCGGCCGAAAGATGGACAAACTCAGCGAAACAAAAGCGCTTGCAATGAGCGGATGCTGAAATTGCAGACGGTTAAGTGATGAAAAAACTGGGTCCCAGCTCTACACTTGGTGGGGTTGGGTATTTTCTCCTCCTGCGGCTGTCCCCAGGGTGAGCCCACTGTCTTCTCCATGGCACGGGGTCCCTGAACACAAGAATGGAAACTGAACGCAAGCTGGGGAAAGGTGATTTCATGCTGCCATCTTGTGGCATTACAAATCTTGTCTAAAAATATTAAAAATTCTATTCTATAGGAAATATATGCATACACACACACATATATGTGAGTGAAGTAAAGAGGGGGGAGCCCAGAAGGGTGGCAGAGACATGGTCCAGGGAGCAGGTCATTTATCAGTGAGGTTTGTTTCCCATCAATGGGGTTGAAGAGCTCAGTGGGGTTGAAGAGCTCAATGGGGTGCCTGAGACATCCCTGGAGGGCTGGCAGGAGCTGTGGGAGGTAGATGGGAGAAGCTGGATGATCTCCCACCTCTCAGAGCCCGTGTATGTGCATATGCATGTGAGATTTTGGCCATGCTGCAGGCTCCCTGGGAGACCTAGTGCCAATTACTTGGTGTCTCGGGCAATGGCAAGTCCACCTGCTCCGTATCTGCTTGGCCCACATGAGCTTCAAGGTCAGCGTCACTGCATGACTGTAGCAGCTGGCACACGGGTGGCACATCAGCCCCCCCCGCCCCAGGGGCTTCGGGTGTCCCCTTGTAGAAATAATAGTGATTAATGTGAGCAACCTGATCTGGTTGAAGATGTCCCTCCTCACTGCAGGGGGGTTGGGCTGGATGACCTCTAAAGGTCCCTTCCAACCCAAACCACTCTATGATGCTAATGAGATCCTGCATGAGGGTCCAACAGTGATGAGCTGAATACGGAGGCTTTCCACGGTTGCTGGGACATGTGAGAGCTCAACACCTTCCAGGATCTCCCTCTCTCCTCCCACCCTCTTCCCCTACTATAGTCCCATGCTGGCCTACAAGGAAGGTTGATCACACATGGTCATGAGCTGGTGACCACATGGACTGGCCTCCCTTCTCATGGCAGGTACTGGTGACATCTCATTAGAGGGGCAAACCACAGGGGATGAGCAACTGATGGGAAAGCAAAGGGCTTGGTCCAAGCAAAGGACTCTGATCCCAGCAACACCAACTTTGTCCAACGCAAAAAAAAAAATAAATCCTTTGCGAAGCACGGGGAGAGATTTCCTAACCGCGGTTAGCCTGGCGACTTCACGGCAGGCTGGTTTGCTTTGGGTGTCTACAAAGAGAAGTGACAGGAGTGTGAGAGCAGCAATAAAACGAGCAATTACGTCCAGAGGAGAAGCAACAGCGTCGGTTTTCTCACGGGCGGTGTGGCCCCGGCCAAGGTGGCTGCCAGAGGGCAATTTGCAAGGCATTTGGCAAATGAGCATCACCTAACGGAAAGGCAACAGCACAGGCAGTGATTCAGGGGCTGGAGAAGTTGATTTATAAGGGGAGAGATTAAAAAAAAAAAAAATTAGCAGAGCTAAATATGTCGCGTTCGGCCGGGCAGCGGGCGAGGGCTGAGCTGGTGGGATGCCAGGAACGCGGGAGGAGTTGGCGGGCGCTCAGGGGAGGATTTGTGGCTGTCATGTGTGGCGTGGTTGGGTGCAGGAGATGACAGCTTGGCGAGGAGAGCGGGCACCCAACCGTCCTGCCGATGGGAACGTGGATGTGCCGATGTCTGCGGCAGTGCTGTGCTAAGGCTCACCAGCTGAGGGCCTTAGATCTCCAGGAAACTTTGGTACAGGGACATCGGTGCGAAACCTCTTCTTCCCTGCCCTGGCTTACTTCATTTGAAAAAAAAAGCTGGAAACCGTAAATTTACCTGCTTACAGGTAAGCATGCTTCAAAGTCCACGTTGGTGCTTTCTCCCTGGCCTGAGGACGTTCAGACCATCTTCATAACACCTGGACTTGCTCGTGCTCATCAATATGCGCAGCGATCTTTGCTTATTCCTGGTCACCCTGCTGTTTCCCAGGTGGATGGGTGGAATTTTTACCCGCTTTTGTGATGACAACCATTGTGCTCCTGCGTGGTGGGAAGAGAAGAGACTTGCAGAAGCCAGGAGCTGTGCTCCTGTCCAGTCCCACACTGCCACCCTCTCTGATCTGGACCATACCTGCCTGCTCCTTGCTAACCTGAGCAGATATGAACCTCCAGCGGTCACAGAGGGATGGCTGCTAGTTGAGTCAGTGACCTTATGCCACCTTGCTCGTGTTTCTGGACACTGCAGTGCTCATGGGGAAGGCAGCAGTTGACCCTTACAGCTGTCATGGAGGATCGCACAAGGGGTATTTTGGCCTCTCTGCAGAGATATGGCTCCACTGGATCTTGGTGCAATTTGCAGTCAGAAAAAGGACTTTGAGCAAGGACCTTGTTTTGGAGCGTCCTCCTTCTTTATCATCAGTTTGCACCCTTTTGTTGGGTGCCGCCACTCACGGCTGAGGAGGAGAATCCATCTCGTCATTGGATCTCTGCTCCTGGATCACTTTCTGCTCTCAGTGCAGTTTCTGCCGAGGGGCCGCGGTCTGGGGGTGGTCCTTGGCTTGGCAGTGGCTTTCTGTTGATGTGCCCCTGAGATGGTCCCTGGACCCTTGGATCCCTCTGCAAGCAGAGCCACCGTCTGAACTGGACCTGTTGGTGTAAGGATAAACCCAGGCCCCTGTTTTGAGGGTGTCTATTTTGACGTGGCCACCCCAGAGGCTGAATTTGGCCCGTCAGAGCAATTACCCGGTGCACACCTCATTCCCTGGCACCATCTCTCCTGAGCACCCTCCAGTGTAGAGAGGGAAGAGGTTGAGCTGTACTCAGGTCCTGTCTTTTAGAAATGTCCCATCACCTGCCTGCACATGACCCGTGGCTGCCGCTGTCACATGCTGGGCACACGTTCACGCGTGTTGGTCCCTGTGCATGGGGCTGGTTGCACCCCATCCTGCTCTTCCATCACGCTTTGGGTCTCTGTCAGACCCTGATACCTTTCCTTCTTTGCCCAGGCTTAGGGACAACCTGCTGGAAAGGTTCAGCTCTGGTTTGCTGTGAAAAGAAACCTACCGCTGCACCCCTTTTTGTCTCATTTCATCTGAAAACCTCAACAGCTCCTCCGCTGGGGGTGTGTTTGTCCATCACCTTCGTTATGGGAGGGCTCTGGCACTCGTCTGTAGGCAAACAGGAACATCTGGTGCACCGTCTCCCCCGTCCCAAGCGGAACACCCCTTTCAGATCTTAAAAATGCCCCCCCGCAACACGCAAACTAAGGTTTGATCCTCTAATTTCTGTTGCCCTTTCAATTAAAACACAATCCAATTCCCATACAGTAGCCTTCTGATGGGACCGCTGGGAAGGGCCAGGTGATTCTCCACGGCCATCTCATGATGCTGAGCCCAAGGAAACCATTCTGCTATGACTTTTAAACAGCAAAAAGCTTCCCCATCCCCAAAGAATAGGAATATCAAGCTGCCTGCTGACACAATCGGCTCTAACAGGGCCAGGCTTTCAGCACAATCAGGACGGAGGAACAACAGCTTTTTCCCATCGTACCTTTTCAGACAAGGATTAATTTTAGGCCGACCATCTCCGCTGCCTGAATCACGTCTGGAGACGACGCAGTCGGTGTATTGTGTGTGGCCATCTTAGCAAGGGACAGCTCTTCTGGTCAAACCCACTTCTGTCCTCATAGGACCACATTTTCAGGTGGAAAAGCTGTATTTGAAACACTGCACAAAGCCCCACTTCATGAAAAGAAGCGCTACGGTATCCCCACTTGCGGATAACTTGTCCCCTCAGATGGTCTGCACACAAATGAGAAGCAGCAGGGCAGGGAGAGCGCCGGAATAGATAACGAGAGGTCAGAGGCTGGTGGAAAGGGTGGATTTGGACAAAATGCCCCTTAAATTATCTGGACCTGTGTGCAGTTGTCACTGCAGCTGAGTCACAGCTTTATTGGCTTGAACTGAAAACTCTTGGTAAATATATATATATTAAAAAAACCCCCATATATTCATATATATATATATTTATATATTTATATTTATATAAAATTGCAATGACCCCCACTCCCAGGGCTCTCCTAAGCAGAGGCTGCCCGTGCAGCGGACTTTGTAAAGTGGCTGCGTGACCTTGAACTCCTCAGACTAGCTCTGCACTCATTTTCCAGCAGGATCCCTTCCCCGAGCCCTGCACTCTCCACCCTCCTTCCTGCTCCCTCCAGCCTGTGCACGGCGTAATGTCCTTGCTATGCGGTAGCGTCACTGCGGTCACGCCTGTTGCTCCAGGACCGATACTTCCACTGGGAGATGCAAGAGTGGGAGCGAAGGAGCTTTGCTGAGCCAAGCGAGGCTCATCGCCTCTCACCCCTGCTCTGAGGACAGCTGGGACACATTCTTCTCCACCTAAAGCGACCCACCTCAATTCATCGGGGTTGGGGTAAGTTCCCTTTTGCTGGAGGATTTGGGTCAGGATGGATGTGGCCAATTCACAGAAAGGCGTTCCTCTGTGGGTAAGGGGCAAGACAGAGCTAATAACAGGATAATGTAGAGAGAAAGGGGAAAGGATGTCATTTTGGAAGAGACATCTCTAGGAGACAGGTGAAGACACTGCCAAGCGTGCTAGTTGCTGGATGTTGATAACACCAGGAAGAAATGCAATTTTTTATCACCCTGGAAGTGTTTGACACGAGGGCAGATGTTTTTGCACTGCATTTCGGTGAGAAATTTTCAACCTCTTTCTTTGACCTGAAGGTAGATGGGCACATCTTCTCATCTTCTGAAGATTTTTTCTTTTGTGGCGTGTTCCTGACCCAGCGCTGGATGCAGATCAGCACTTAAGCTTAGGACGATCAGCCCGTGGAGGCACCTGTTTATCAAAAAGTGGGGTGGTGGGAGGTAGCCAAAGCTGCCTTGTGATTTTGGTAAAAAAATATGTGTGCGTGCCCGTCTTTGTCCTGCTGCTGCATCCCAGTGTACCTTGCCAGGTAGACAGCCTCCGGTCATCTCAAGGGGAACTGGATCAGGCAAACGTCGTGGAGGGCAGCACGGTGGGCAGGGCTGTGCAGGTGGGATGCCTTCACTGCCTTCAGTCCTGTGCTCCCTTTCTATCAGGGTCCTGAGAGCAGAGCTGACCTGAGGATCAGGCAGACCTCCTAGGAGCAGGGGATGGCACGGAGTTACCGTGAATGAATATCCATGTGGCCTTTGTCTCCTGGGCTGTGACTAAGGCAGAGCCTAACCGTACTCAAAATGCATAGCAGTATTTATCTGGGTGGAAGTGCTGATCTGCTTGAGGGTACGAAGGCTCTACAGAGGGACCTGGACAGGCTGGACCAATGGGCTGTGACCAATTGCATGAGGTTCAACAAGGCCAAGTGCCGGGTCCTGCACTTGGGCCACAACAACCCCATGCAATGCTACAGGCTTGGGGATGAGTGGCTGGAAAGCTGCTGGGCAGAGAGGGATCTGGGGGTGTTGGTCGACAGGCGACTGAACATGAGCCAGCAGTGTGCCCAGGTGGCCAAGAAGGCCAACGGCATCCTGGCTTGTATCAGGAATAGTGTGGCCAGCAGGACCAGGGCAGTCATCCTTCCCCTGTACTGGGCACTGGTGAGGCCGCACCTCGAGTGCTGTGTTCAGTTTTGGGCCCCTCACCACAAGAAGGACATGGAGGTGCTGGAGCGTGTCCAGAGAAGGCAACGAAGCTGGGGAAGGGTCTGGAGCACAAGTCTTGTGAGGAGCGGCTGAGGGAGCTGGGGTTGTTCAGCCTGGAGAAGAGGAGGCTGAGGGGAGACCTTATCGCCCTCTACAACGACCTGAGAGGAGGTTGTAGTGAGGTGGGTGTTGGTCTCTTCTCCCAAGGAACAAGTGATAGGACGAGAGGCAATGGCCTCAAGTTGTGCCAGGGGAGGTTTAGATTGGATATTAGGAAAAACTTCTTCACAGAGAGGGTTGTCAAGCACTGGAACAGGCTGCCCAGGGAAGTGGTGGAGTCCCCATCCCTGGAGGTATTTAAAAGCCGGGCAGACGAGGCGCTTAGGGACATGGTTTAGTGGTGGCCAGGTACGGTTGGACTCGATGATCTTAAAGGTCTTTTCAAACCAAACAATTCTATGATTCTATGAGCAGGAAAATACCAAGTCGACAAGTGTGGCAATCACGAGGAAGAGAGAAACCTATTAGGGTTGCTAAATACATTGAAGCAGTGTCTGGATTCAGGGATTTTTCCTTTGGGATCAGGACCTTGTGGCCCAGCAGGCAGCTGACCTGCACAACAACAGGGCAGTAAAGGTTGCTGTCCCTGCTCCCCTCTCCCCATGCCACGTACCACTGCGCTCTTGCCTCTCGGTTAGGTGCGGGTTGCTTTGGCCCATCTGGAGAGAGGAGAAACTCTGACCAGGGTGCAGGAGAAGAGAAGAGAGAGCTGAGGACAAGTGCCCAGCATTAGGTGGTAAACCTCCACAAGGAGATCTGATGAAATTAATTTTTTTGGAGAGCAGAAGGGTTTTAGGATGTTTCCAGCATCTCCCTCCTCTGAAGGCTGCTCTCTGCCCGGTGCCGAGCTGCCCGTGTGGTGGACGCACTTATAAGGATGCTTTCAATGAGTTTCTAACGTAACACAAAGTGGCTGACAATGGGTAAAGCACTCTGGTTTGATAGCTTTAAAACAACAGAAAAGAAAAGTTAAGCAGGAAAAAATTGCTATTTTACACTGGGATGCAAGTCAAGAAACAGGGGCCTGATCCAAAGCCCATCAATGATAAGGGAAAGACTCAGGATGACTTCAGGATATTGGGGGTAGCTGGGTGCCAATGGCTGGGCATCATACAGACACCTAGGAGCTGATCCAGTGATCATCTGCCTTCCGTAATACGGCACTATTTCCATCTCTGTCCAGCCAATTCTGATTTTCTTACATACTTCCATTCTTCCCTTACATTACATGTTCTTTCTGGTTTACCCAGCCCTTCATATTTGCTGGGCAGAAACCCTATTGACCTGAAGACGTAGAACAGGAATTATTTATTGGAGTTGTTAAAGCCAAGCCCCAGATACAAGAACTGGTTCATTACAGAAGCTCACAGTAAAGCACCTGATCCTCTTTCCATATGGAAGGTGGAACACGTGGACTGTATATAAACTGAGAAGTTCCTCTGATGCTGCGAGTCCCTCTACAGAAACTGAGAAGAGTAACTGGAGAACATGTATGCCTTAAATCCCAATAAATGTGTGAGTGGGGTGTGTGCTGGAGGTGGAGGGGGTATAAAACTGTGACTCCTCTGACCCTCCGTGGGCTTCAGTGTAAAGGGAGGAGGCTGAGAAGGAAGACAACTCCCAAAATGGTGCTTGCAGTCCCTTTTTGATCCCCCGCCTTGAGGTATTATTAGCTGAAGCATTGTCCCATGCTAATATTTCAGCATGGTTTCCAGAGGTGAGCTGGCTCACACTTGGGTGCCTCTGCTTGACAGACCTTGCAGTTTTAGTTTTGGGGTTAAATGTGGATGGAATGGGCATGTCAGGTATCTGCCCTGTAGACCTGCCTGCGGACCGTCAGAGAAAACCCAGCCATGAGCAGCAAACATCCACAGCTCATCTCAGGAGGCCTTTCCCAGGCAATTTAAAGCAATTAAGCAATTTAAATAGGACTTGATTGACTTACTAAGGAAAAGAAGCAAGGACTGGGAGATAGGGAAGGTTACATTTATATTCAAAAAGCCTTAAGGTGAGATTGGGGGAATTACAGGTCATCCCTCCTTACATGTGTCCTGGGGAAATTAGTTAGAAATGACATTTAAAAGCAGGATAATGAAGTTGCAGGGAGATAGCTCACAACAGGAGAGCATGGACCCAGCAGCTTGCGGAGAAGAAAGGTCTCACGGAGGTATTGTGTCTCAATGACCATGTCAGGAAAATGATGGATGAAGAAGACTTGGTAGACATGGTGAATCCGGATACCCAGAAGGTCTTTAACAAGGTCAGACTAAAAAGCCTCCTGAGGGAGCTAAGGGGTCACGGGATGAGTGGGAAACGACTGTCGTGGCTCTACAGCTGACCTAGGAGAAAGCAAAGAGAAGGAAGCATTAAATGGTCAATGATGGCAGAAGGTCCCAGCTCAGTGCTTAGTCCCAGGCACGCCGTGCTGGTTAATGTGCTCGTACACAGCTTGGAAATAGAGGGAGATGAATCTGTTGATGACACAGAACTAATTTAGGTAGTCAAAAGCACGGAGGAACTTCAGAGACACCTAAACAAGCCAAGGGAATTCGCATCACCATAGCAGGGGAAATTAAGCGCTGATAAAATGCAAACTAACACAGAAGAGAGGATAAACTAAGCAAATCCTGAGCTGGACAGGATTCTCAGATGACCTGTGCCTGGTTGAGAGTGACACCTTTGTATCAGGACAGATAGTTCAATACAAACCTCTTTTCACTCTATAATTGCAGTCAAGAAAGCAAACAAAACAGTGTGTTTTATAAATACTGGGATGCTGAGCAGTACTGATAGCACCTTCACATACAGATCGATGCGTAGTCCTCAAAAAAATACTGGCAAAGTCACTCAGATGGTGGTAACTGGGATCCAGGACCTAGAGACAGCTGAGTTCACTGGGAGAGACTAAAACCCATTTGCATTATTTACAACTCACATAAGGGGGGTATTTTGCAAAAGCGTATGAAATAATACAGACTGTTTGATGTCATGGGACGCAGAAGACCACAGGTGTGCTGGGACTTGCTGTCCTGCAGATTCAAAATGAGAACAGCTCCTGGGATTAGGTTGCCTGGCCAGCTCTCCTTCCAGAGGAGGCCAACGAGCGCAGCGGTGAGCCCGCGTTGCCTTCCTGCAGCACCATCAATACAGCAGCTCCGTGGGCCGTGGCATGGCAGGACCTGCTCCCACTGTCCAAAAGAGTTGTTTGGTTTGTTTTTTTTTTATCACAGATCCCTTCCTCTCAGTGCCTGTCAATCAAAAATGCCAGATGGACGTTGACGGTGGCAACCCCTCTGGAGCCCCGCGTCTCCCTGGTAGAGGCTGTCTGCTTCTGAGAGCCGCAAAGCCACAGAAGTGTTGCTGCTGCTCTGACCAAATGCAATTTTTAGATGCTTGGTCATAAGCACTGGCCCTTTTCCAGAAAGTCAAAACCTCTGTTAGCAACAGCCATATGAAAAATTTGACAGCTTCTCTGCATATTTTGAGTCATTCACGGAGGGACAAAGATGGCTCTTTTTTTTTTCTGAGGTAGGCACTTACTGGTGGATCTGCTCTCAATTTTGTCCTTTCGTGTATTTAACTTTCTTCACCGATGAGTGTGGGCAGGGAGTTGGACTCAATGATCCTTACAGATCCCTTCCAACTTGAGATATTCTATGATTCTCTCTGGGTGCGATCAAAATGTTGAAATCCCTCTCATGTACTTGGCAGGGAACTCCACCTACTGGAGTGTCTCTGGCTTAATCTGGTGGGCTTTTGTGATGTCCATGTCACAGTAGGTCTTCAGCAGGTCCTTGAATGCCATGTCTGTCCAGCAGAAACACAAGACAGCTTTCCACATCCTCTGGCCTCATCCCATCTCTGTGCCAGGGCAAGACCAGAGCTGCTCGGTCACCTTTGCTCTTGAGCTGGAGAAATAGGTAGCATGGAAGATGCTGGGGAGCAAGGACCGGGGAGTGCATCACCAAGGGCAATGCCCATGTTATGAAAGGCCCCAATTAGGCAGGGGGGCTCACTGGCCCCACTAGTCCCAGTGTGATCACCCCTCTCAGGGGGTCACACACCCCTCTTGGGATTTGGTAGGGTGACTGTCTCCATGCTTGCTCACCCCCGTTGCCTGCAGGTTGCTTGGGCTACGGTGCAAGGAGACTGTAAATCTTGCAAAGGTTAATGAATTCCAGGTCATTAGTGTGGGTGTGGTGGAGGGATGGTGGCCTGGAGCCGATGTCCTTGCTATCGTGGAGGTGAGGCTTACACTGCATGTTGGGGAAGGCAGTTTGGGAGTGGGGAGGTTTTCCCAATCCCTGCATGAATGAAGGGTGTTCTGACCACACTCAAGATCTTTTAAGGGGGTAGAGGGAGGAGGAGAGATGCTGGTGTGGTTCATAACACTCCTGGTTAGAAAGAGACCTGAGCCAGACCCAACAGAGAGATGCAAAGCATTAGGGGAGATCAGCTGCAGGATCAGTGGACTTTAACACGGGAATGCTTACAGGGAACCCTCCCGGCAGATCCGAACAACTGTAAGATTTATATTTATTTCCTCTGGAGTTGACTTTACCACCCTAGATCAGGGCGCTTTGCAGTTAAGTGCTGCATTTTGGGCCTTTATTGAACTACAACTATTTCAGATCAGAGCAACGGCCTTTCGGTAATTGCAACAATTTTCTTCTTCTTAGCTCAGAGTCGTTAAGGAGGAGGATAAAGAGAAGGAGAAGGCCGTGAGAAATGAAGCTGTGCACCTCAGCAGTGAGAGGCAACCAGTGTCCCACCAGTCACAGGTGACAGGGACAAAGAAGATGGAGGTGCGGTACCCACGTGAGCCAACCTCTGCCTTTATAGAGCCGAGCAGATACCTCTGCTTGCTTTGCTTGAAAGCAACACTTTCCAGGGAGAAAAGAATGGGGAGAAGTTATGGAGAAAAAAAAGGGAGAGAAAAATAAGGTTTTTTTTTCATAGAAGTGTACATACATAGAGAACATGAAAGCGCTTTTATCGTAAACTTCAATTACAATAAATAAGACCATTTCATGTAGTCACTGGGGAGGTCTGGTGAAGATGCATTAGCATAGAAGTGACTCAGTCGCTCTACGTCTAGATTCTTCTGAGTACACCCCATTTATTTCCCACTTTTCATGACAAATTTCACTTTCAGTCATCAGCAATTTTTTGTTCTAGCTGATGATATTTACACGCCTTTTGTTTTGGAGTGAGTTGAGAAAAATCCAAATAAGACTGGCATTTTGGTTAACTTTCTCCATTATCTGGGAAAATGCTGTTTGTGCCCCCAAATGACTCCCAGACCCTGCTGAGCTCAGAAACCCGAGCCCTGGGAGATGTTGGCTGTCACCCAAGTGGGGTGTCCTGGAGAAACGGGTCACGACCAGCTCCTGCTGTGCACCGCTGACTCCTCTCCTTTCTCCTGGTACCCGCCTTGATGAGACTCAGACAGCAAATGCTGGGGTGTCAGGGTGGGGAGGTCTTTCACTTGGACGTACATCGCTTGACCCCGGTGCCCTTTTTGTCGCTGGCCCTTCTGCTGACAGGACAGATGTAATGAAGAGTTATAACCAGTCAGAACAAAGTCGGGTGACGAAAACTTAGGTCATTAATGATTTATGAGCAACGGCGGGGCGCAGGGTGTGCCGACCTTAAGAGCGCATCTGAAATGAAATAACAGGGACTGTGTTTTCCCCTTGATATAGACAAATCAAAACCAGCAGAGGAGACGACCATTTTTATTTTTCTATTCTGTTTTTAATATTCTGGACAGTGGCCAATGTTTCTCAATGAAGTGTCTTTAAAAAATGTGCCCAGCCAACTCCGAGGCTCTTCGAGGGGTGTACGTACGGCTGCTCTGTAGCCTGACAAGAGCTGTTTCTTCTAAAGCTATTCAGAGCCTCTAATCACGCCCTCCTGTTGCTTCTCTCCAGAACAAAATGACCGCTGTAAACCTCTGCGCTCTGCATGTCATGGAAAAAGGAAAGCATTTCTCACTGGAGCCTCAGAGGAATTTAGCCCAACACAAATGGTAGCCTACAAAAAAAGCATCTCCTAAAGGGGAGAGCTGCAACCTTTACACATATTTGATGTATTTTCCACAGGATCATAGGCTTGAGGAAGAAACGAGGTTGGAGGTCTCTATTTCAGCCCCTTGCTCAACATTGGGCCAACCTCAAGGTTGCTCAGGGTCTTGTTCAGTCTAGTTTCAAGTATCTCCAAGGATGGAGGCTGCACAGTCTTTCTGGACCCCTGGTCCAGGGCTGCACTGTTCTCAGAGGAAATATTTTTTGGGAATTTCCCTTGTTGAACGTTGAGCCCATCAGCTCCGAGGGGAGCCTGGCTCTGTCTTCTCTGCCACCCCATTAGAGCAGTGCAGACGCCCACCTAAAACCTTCTTTTCTCTAGGCTGGATGAACCCAGCTCCCTCGGCACCTCCTTGTGCGCATGCTCCAAACTCCTGACCACTGCTGTGGCCTCCTCTGGACTCGCTTGCCCAGGTCCCTTTGCACGGCAGCCTGGCCTTCCAGCGAATCCACAACACTCCCCAAACTGGTGGATCCCAGGGACATCTCCTAGAGATCTGCCAATGCATCAGATCAATGTCCAGACGTCTCCCCTGGATGGGGAAGCAGAATACTTGTTTAACTTCTCTTTTCCTTGATTAATTATTTATGGTCTATGCAAATGCGAAGGTCAATTTTTTTTTCTTTTTACTTTTTTTCCTTTTTACTTTTTTTTCTTTTTCTTTTCAGCTAATGTTGATATTCTGGCTGCTCTGTTTGATCTAAGACTCTCAAAGCAAGAGGTTCCTCCAGCTCCTCTTTCAACCTCTCCCGTAGTGAGCTGCAGAGCAGGAAGCTTTTTTCTCCTTTGTTCTGCGCTCAGCTGAGAGATTCCAATTTCATTTCAAAATATTTCCAAATCCGTTTTCAGTTATTTTGGTACCTGATCCCTCCATTAGATATTACCTCTTGAAGAGACCTAGAGGTTGGAATATTTTTAAGCTACATTACGTATTTCTAACCTAGTGCAATTATGGATTTTGGTTTTTCATATTTACCTAAATTATTAATAGGAATAAGCTAATTCATGCAAAGCCTGAGTTGTACCTGTTCACTGCCCATGACTTCTTTTTTCTGTGCTGCTAACAGTATTTTTAGGAATACATTGGCACAAGCACCATTTTCTTGTTTAAAATAAATACATGATCCTTTTGCTTTGCAATCGCCTGTCTCATTGACTTTTGCTATGAGTCCATTGCTCCCATGGAAAAAAGTATTGGATCTGCAGTTGGCACGTGACGCATGCTGTACACAGCATCCATACGCTAATGGCCTTTGCAGATTCCTCTCCAGTGATATCATCCATTACTCTTCCTCTTCTCTTTCTCGTATAGTCAATATTGTCTTCTTTTATGAAGGTTTCGTAGCGTTTACAGTCTCGTGTCTAATATTCAGCAGTCTATCCTGAAAAACTTCCTATCTCCCTAAGCTCTCATGAGATAAGGTAAAAAGGTCTTCTGGTTTAATAACTGGTGGAATAAACAGAGAAGAAGCAAAAAAAAAAAAAAAAGTATGATTAAACAGTCATTTCTGACAGTGGAGGAAGGCTATTAGAAATTTTCTGAAGTAGTGCTGGGTCCCATAATAGTCACCGTATTCCAAAAAGATCTGGGAAAAGGTGTAAATAGGTTGGTGACAGTTTGCTGACGATCCTTCATTATTCAAGGTAGTCAAAGCTAATGCTAAATGTGAGTATTTGTGGAAGAGGTGTCATGATATTGGATTAGCAGGTGGTGAATTTAATACTGATGAATGCAAAATAATGTAGATGAGGGCAAATCTATGCATAGGTGGTCGTGCGCTCCAAAGTAGTCATTAGCATTCAGGAAGGAGATGCTGAATCTTTGTGAATAGCTGAAATGGGAACATCAGCTCTGTGCTCAGCGGTGGTCAAAAAGGCCAATAAAATGTTAGGAATTACTAGGAAAAGAATTGAGAGTAAAGAAAAATATCGTTATGCCACGTGCGTGATGATGTTATGAACTTAATGATATCCCTGGTGGAACTACAACTGAAATAGTCAGGTTAACTTTGGCCATACGCGCTGAAAAAGGATATAATAGACCTAGAAAAGGTCAAGGGAATGAGAACATTAAGAGGTCTGGAAAAACTTCAGATGTTTTGAACAGGATAAGACTCCTTCATTGGAAAAGAGGTGGTGAGGATGGATGTATGGTCTATAAACAGTGAATTAATTGCACCCATATACAGATAGGAGATCGGGAACAGCCATTCATCTCATGTCAGAGTTCAAAATGGGGAAGCACTGGACAGCCCATCTACAATGGACAGAAGTTATTGCCACAGGGTAACTTGGACACTGAACGTAGAGGTGGGATAAAAAGGGGACTAAAAATATTCACCGACCTGAGGCCCATTGGTGACCAATTCTTTACATTCCCCGAGTGTCAAAATCCAAGTCCTTGGCTTAAAGAGAAGACAGATCGAGAGAGAGACCTCTCAAGCTGTCAGTCAGGTTCCTTTCTCTGCTAATAAATCCCTCCAAAATAAATACCTAAATGAAAAGTGTAGAAAAATAACTTGTCTGGCCAATTTCCACCAGCTAAAAATAGCCGCAGGGGCCCTTGATAGAAAAATGTAATGCAAAGAAAATGGACGCTAAAAATAAAGTAAGAAATAAACAAATTGCTCAGCCAGAGGAAAGAGGAGAG
>VYZW01009668.1:7296-25284 GCA_013401315.1 Balaeniceps rex
TAGGGTTGAATTCCTGGTATTTTTTCTTATTATCCAGTCACAAACAGAAAAACAAGAATACTTGTTTAAACAGAAATGTAAGACTTTGGCACTGTGGTAGACAAGATTAGTAAACAATTTTTTGCTTTAATCTTTCGATACCTTTTATCATTCAAATTAGAAGGAGAACTGGTAAAATTCAAAATTTTTCTTTTTATACTTTGAATGATCAGTAGTGAGAAAAATCTTTTTGCAAGGGCAAATCAATTTAATATTTTAAGATAAATACAGACAGAAACATCTGGAAGATTACTTCATAAAAAGATTCTTCAGTTCTTATTTATATGCTTTCTTAATCTGCATAGAGTTGAGCTCTTGGGTTCCCATCTTCTGTGGCAGGACAGGCATAGAATCCACACCACCCTCAATAATGGGATGCACACTCCTAATGAACCACTCTGCTAATGAACTATATTTTGGAAACGGACACAAAGTTGACCTAGTCAGAATTGTCCATGACCCAGTCCTACCCTTGTCCTTTGCTCCAGTGCAAAAAGCACATAAAATGAAAACCACACCAGACAGGAACTGATGTACAACGTTTTGCATTATTATTGCTGGCAGCAGTATAACAGAGAACTGTGCTCTAATTTTCTAATTTGGTGGCATTTTATGGCCAGTTTGCCTAAATTTAAGCAACTACAGGAAAAGCAGCAGCCAATCAAAGCCCTGTAATCTAGAGGACAATCTGTCTTTGACTGTGAGCCGTTCAAATGCATGGGATCTGCTCGAATATCTGTTTAAGGAGCCTGAGCAATAGCCCGTTAAGGAACCCAGGTGCTACGCCTCAAATGGCAAAAGCAGTGATGTAAGCCCCTGCCAGCCCTGAGCTGTGGAGAGCAGAGCCAGTCTAAAGGCAATGAAGTGCACTGTCAGTGGGAGCTGAGAGTTGAATAAACAAGTCCTGTTCCATCAGACTTTGGTTCTTAAGCCTGTTACTTATTGTCTAGTAAATTGGAAGTCATCAGGATTAACAAGCTTTCTGAGTCAGGCCATGGGAACAGCTGGACAGCAAGTGTAAAATGCTGCAGTTTAGAAAGCAACATCTAAGCCTTTATTTGATCCAGTAAATTAAAGACTCACACTTGCCTTCGCAGCACTCACTACCCATCACTTTAGGACAACCACCCCTCCCCACCCCAATTTCAAATAAGAGGTGTATCTTAAAACAATTAGCAATTAATACAGTTGGCATGCAGTAGAAGCGCTGGAAAAATTAGTGTCATCAATCATGTCTCAATATCCACTGCAATATCAAATAGAAATCTCATCTCCATATTATGATGCAGTTCAGAAACTGAACTAGTATTGCTATTAACTGAGATAAAACCCAGTCAACCCTTATTTGAAATTCCATTTATTAAATGCATCTCCCATTAAGCCAGTTTCATTATTTAAACAACATCATGCAATAAAAATACCTCAAGATTCAACTTACCATTTAAGTGATTTAGCTGCAAGTCACAAGCAAAATGGTCTAGCATATCTCTTCCAAGCACTGATTAAAATACCATTCCACAACTTGGCATGATTTGCACTCCCTACTTGAGAGGAGTCTGGTCCTCATATATTAGGGATACTTTTCAAACTAGGACGAAGCATCCTTACATGGAAGATGCTCTGTGTTAGCATCGACTCTTCTTTCACATATAGGCACAACTCTGTTGAAGGTGCACGTACTGAAGAGGAGAACCTCGTGCAGGTAGTACAGACCTATCATTATCCAGACCTCATGTAACAGGGGAGTTGCAGGTCAGAAAGAAGATGTACCAACAATATTAGGCTGATGGGCCTGAAGATGATGTACATGGAAGGATTGTTCACTCTCTTTTCTAATACAAGAACAAGGAGAAATCAAAGGAAAACAGCAGGCTGCAGGTACAAAAGAAATGGTAGGAGATTCCTCCTCACATAGTTAAGCTGTTGAACTCACTGTCACAGGACATGGTGGCTGCTACGTGTTTACAAGGACTCAAAGGGCAATTGGACTAACTCCCAGAACAAAAATCCACCATGATTTAATAATTACAAAGATACTACCTCCAGCTGATGAAGTCCTTGAGCCACATATCATTGGATGCTGGAACAGTGCACTGGGGAGTTATTACTACAGGCTTAACCCAGTTCTTATAGTTATCCCTGGGCACCCACAGCTGGCCAGTACAGGCATTTTATGTTCTTACCCAAGTACCAGAGGGATAGACACCATATAAAAACTTGGGTTAACAGGATGGAAAAAAAAATAACCACAGAAATTACTTTTGGATAGGAATAAGGCAAACTACCAGAGCTTTGTGCTGAGAACCCATGTAGTTTGGTATTATGTACCTATGGTTACATAATAAGCCCAATTCTCTCTGAATCTTAAGAGTCCCTTAATTTTCAGGAGCATCAAATTAATTCGTATATCCTAGAATATTAATTTTAAAACATGCGTCAAGTATGTACTAACTATTTCACTGTTCTACAGAAGAGGAGCAGAAATATTGTTACTGGCAATAGAAGAAAGGATTGTCCAAGTGTAACACTTCTTCGTCCAGGAAAAGACTGAACTGACCTGTGGTTTTCTTGCACTCAGAATCACTCATCTTTCACCTGTGTAGTCCAGTGCCAAGATGATGATATTACTGAGAACAACAGCAATCAAGTTGCTTAAAGGACTTATACCCATTTAAGAATTTTTACTGTTTCCATTTTCCAAGGGTGAAGACACAACTCCATCCAAATTAAAAAGGCAGGCTCAGGGTCAGTTCAATAGGCAAATGAGTCTTCATACACAGTTAATTGTTGTGTCAAGGTTTCAAGAAGATAATTGTCCTGGTTTCAGCTGGGTTAGAGTTAATTTTCTCCCTAGTAGCTGGCATAGTGCTGTGTTTTGGATTTAGGATGAGAAGAATGCTGATAACACACTGATGTTTTAGTTGTTGCTAAGTAGTGCTTACACTAGTCAAGGACTTTCTTTTTCAGCTTCCCATGCTCTGCCAGGTGCACAAGAAACTGGGAGGGGGCACAGCCCAAGATAGTTGATCCAAACTGACCAAAGGGCTATTCCATACCATATGATGTCATGCTCAGTATATAAACTGGGGGGAGTTAGCCAGGGGGCAGCAATCGCTGCTCGGGGACTGGCTGGGCATCGGTCAGTGGGTGGTGAGCAGTTGCATTGTGCATCACTTGTTTTGTATATTCTTTTATCATTATTGTTATTATTACTTTCTCTTCCTCTGCTGCCCTATTAAACTGCCTTTATCTCAACCCATGGGTTTTACTTTTTTTCAATTCTCTCCCCCATCCCACCAGGGGCAGGGGAGGGTGAGCGAATGGCTGTGTGATGCTTAGTTGCCGACTAGGATTAAACCACAACAATGATGCATTACAAAATGTTTTAAAACAGTGTGCTGCATTTGTGTATGTTCTCCTTCAGGCATCTTCTAACCCTAGATGAAAAATATTCTGGCTGGACAATCTACCAAAATATGATGTAAGCAGTTATAAGGGGAAAAAAAAAATAACCAAGTGAAGCAATGAGAAACAGGTAGATATTTTCCTTCCCTCAGTATTTAGTAAGCTCTTTGTAATCTTTAGCACCTCTGCAAAACAGAGGATACAAGAGGTGATATTACCATTCAATAAATTCAAATAACAAACAGTAGTTCTGCAAAGTCTACCCGAGGCTCTGGGTTTCACCCCACATTTTGGTTTGAGACATCCACATTCCCAACTGAGCCTCCAGAAACTTTCCAGAACATGGTCTTGAATGCTTTCTCAGGGGTCATTAAGCCAATCCCTACCAGAAGTATGAATGCAGGTCAGTAAGACCCACACTGTGAGCCTGCATCCCCTCAGGGACCACACGCAAGGGAGGACGCCTTCCCGCAATACTCTAAGCGGTGCTATCCCCAGCTGTGACATGATCATCTTTCCCAAAATCTGAAACCACATGCCTGAGTCTCAGTTACCAGCCATTCCCAGGCAGGGCTGGCCAGCCATACCTTGTCAGTGGGTTCTCAGAGTGTGGGGGAAAACCCACGGTCCTCTGCTGCAGATGCTGAAAATGCAGGCACCATGTCAAGGGAGCATGAGTGGAAAATGTAAAGGGTCAACCTAAAAGACCTCATACTGAATCATGAGTTCTAATATGTCTGTGTACTAATAGCACAGGACTGCATCTCCCCTGGCAACGATGTGCAAAGGCTCGCACAGAGTCAACGTATCCATCTCTTACCTCGGAGGAAGTGTCTGGATTTAGGGGAACAGAGGAATCAGGCATATACATCTTGCTAGAACAAGATGACAATAAACAGGCCAATATAACAGAAAGACACATATATGAAATGGAATTTTAATCCTTGTCTCCCTGTTTATCTGGAGGGAATAAGTTATGCAAATGAATGACAGGACCTTAAGACATTACTAATGTCCTTCCTGTGAGCAGAATATTTGATTGCATTCATGCTCCTCTGAACACTTACTCCTTCCAAAGGGGAATGCAGACCATTTTGGAGTGAGGAGATAGGGACTAAGAGCTTCAGACAGATTTTAATCTTAGATGTATGCAGCCACTCTCTAGCCTTGAATGCATGGTCTCTGCTTGCTTCAGTGCTCTTTGCATTAGGAAAGAACAACATGCACACACATGCACAAAGAAAGATAACTCTAAAGCGGGAAGATCATTTGCAAAGCCAGAGTGGTTCACTGAAAAGAGAAGAAACAACCCTGTGACTGCATGTAAAAGGAGAAAGGGTCAGGGTGAACATAGCAACAGGCCACCGAACCACTTAACGCTAATATTTTGCTTTAATTCTCCCCTAGTTGATTCTAAATTACTGAAAGAAAATCAAATTTTAATGGCCAGGGTAACTGTGCTGGAATATCACAATATTTAGTGAGCCCAGAGGCAGGAGGGAGGAACCAGCAGTAGCCAATTTTCATTTTGCATTTTTTTTTATAAAAAGGAGAAAAATACCCATATATATAATTTGTTCACCCAATACCAAGGGCTTTGTGTCCTTTTGCTGTCATCACATATGACACTGCAGACTACCACTGAACGACACTCTCCGTTCCTAACCCCAGCTGGGGCATTTTTACTCACTAATACAATGGGAGACAAAACTGTGTTTACTGCAACCTTTAAATTCCAGTGCCAAATTAATTTTATTCTACGTCTCAGTCACATCCCCACCTTGTCTAGCAAAGACATCCACTGTCACTTACAGATTAACATATTTATTGGTATATAATTTGTAGGTGCTTCTCTTCAGCACTGAATCCAGGATTTGGAGCATTATACCACCACTGATCACTAACTGAACTTCTGGTTCTCTCCTGCTCTTGAGATTTACGCATATTTCTACCCCCTCTCAGCAGGCTGTATGTTGACACAGCACTGTACTGCACTCGGCTTCTTTTGAAAAAAGCATCAGGTCAGAGTTCAGCCACAGGCAGGGCACTAAGACAGAAATTAAAGCAATAGATGCCAGAAGGCAGAAAATGGTAAAGTGCACTGCAAAAGCACTGAACCCTGAAATATCTTGACAAAAGCAATTATAGAGTTCACAGTCTTCCCTACTGAGAGAAATGGGTCGGTTTTCATTTCTCCTATCTACCGTTCTGGTCTTTCTGCAGAATCAAACTGGATTAAATTGATTTCCGCTTTGCTCACTTGCAGATGTACAATTAATAAGTAACAGAAATACAACTGCATTAAGAAAATCTGATACTAAAAAGTATGGATGCGTGACAAAAAGTAAATTCTGTGGCTACAGAACACAGGGCCATTACGATAAATTAATTTACTCTTTAAGCAATCCTGTGACAGGTCCTACTTTTTCAGATGGGAAACTGGATCACAGAGTGCTTAAAGAACAAAGTTCCACCTTTTTCCCTATGAGGCCTCTACTTTTCTTTATAAAACTTTCAGTCCTGTTTTGCCCTCTCTAATAGAAGAGCCCATGCCATAACCCTTCAGGGCAGTACATGCCAGGCTCAGGTCTGCTTCCCGTCATGGACTTTTTTAAAAGGTAAACAGATAGAGCTTAGCAGGTCAGCAGCATAGGCCAGTGAGGAGTAGAAGGCACTGTCAAAGAGCAACTTAAAACCATCCTTGGCTTAGTCTAGCAGAAATCTTCCATATTGGGGGAAAAGTGTGCAGGACAGGGACTACCAGTGCCACCATGAGGTTTGGTCCTGCATTCGTTCATGACTAAGGCACAGAGTCATACACAGAGGGACTAGAACTGCACATGAAGCTTATCTTGCTTTCCTCACAAATACTGAATTTATGACAAAAATATAGGGAGGAGACAGAGAAACATAATATCTGTGAACAGTATCAAGGGAGTCTCCATACGAATTACAAACTATGTCTGTATCTTTTTGAACATGAAACATATTTTCCCTTTACACTTCGTTCAGTAGAAAAAATCCCAACCATTTTAGCTGAACTGGCTTTTATATCTGGGCTCTAGACGAGCTGCTTAGCAAGGAGAGTCATTAATCTATTTTCAAACCAGTACTAACATTTAGCTCTTAATGAGTGTTTTTCATAAGAAAAGACAGAAATAATCTGGTTTAAGCTAAGGTGATTTCTGTACCTACTCCAGCACGAGGCCCCTGTGCAACACCAGCAACACATGTCGAGTGCTTGAGAAAAGGTGTGCTTGCGACCTGCGGCAGGGACACAGATAAATAGCAGATTTCAGAGTTCAGCTAGAGGTGGCATCGCCTCCTGTCCTTGCTTTGCCGGCGCACTTCATCAAAGGCCTGCAATGAGAAAGCACCCACTCATAATCTAGAAAGGGAACTGTCATTTTTCAGCCAAAGATCTAACAGCACTTGGCAAACCTGAAGGGTTTGGCCGTTGCAGTACGCTGGCAATGCATTGACTGAGAAGGGCTTTCAGGAGCAAAATGAGACTATAGCTTGCATGTCTCCCTGCAGATGCCACGCCTGACCATACCCTGTATGGGCTAATCCTGGTAGAGGCATAGACCTACATTCTGTGTGGCACTTCTGGCACTGGTCACAAAGACAGACCGATGGACAGCCAAGTGTTTCACTTTAATACTTGTGCAGATATATAGAGAAAAGAAACTGAGCCACTGAGTCAGGCTAAAGTGAAGCCATGACCCAGGAATTTTAATTACTATTCCACACACACTCGCTCTCACACCTCCATGAATGCTCCCCCAAACCCAAAGTTCATGGCTGGATCCAAGCCATGGCTGGATCCAAGTGCTGCTTCAACATACGTAATAAGGGTAGGGCAGCCTGTTACCACAGTGCTGCTTGATAATGAACTACTTAATGGTTCGATTAACAACTTTTAACAATTGCTCTTCTAAGTTCCTATTTTCAGTGGTGTTTATTTATTTATTTTATTCTACTCCTCCTTCCTCCTCTTGTCAGGCAAATATAACTAGGAGAGATCTAATTAGCTGAGGATATTGCTTTGTAAAAACTTTGCTAATGACTTACTCTTGCCTATAAATCCTGGGGTGCCAGCTTCTCATGTGTCAACAGCTTCCTGTGGAGCCTCATCATTTTGTATGTGAACTTTGATCCATACTAGAAAATTAATGACTAACTCATATGGCTTAACATATCAAAAGAAGGCAATTCAGAACTAGCTGAAGAGATCTGTTCATTTGTTTATGGATCTGTTTATGTATTTGTCAAGAACATGCCACACAACTTTATCACATGAAAAATTTTCAAGTGAAGTCTCTGACTTTATGTGGGGCTTTTTTGCCTAGTTCAGCTGCTCTTAGCCTAGGCTGCCTTTAGGTCTCCTAGCTTTAGGGCAGACTTTTCCAAAATGGTGTACCTTGAATATGACCAGAATAGCAAATGTTCTCAGCTATGCCACATAAACATCTGTTTGAAGTGGACAATGGGGCTCACTCCAAATTCTAGGCACTCTCACCTAAGAAATAGACTCTTCAGAGGTGTATTTGTCCCACAGTCCCCAAACCAGCTCTGAAATATTGCTGCATCTTCCAATCTTTTTCCACTGGGAGGATGCAGGGTGATAATGCTTCTCTTTCAGTCGGTGCCATCCGAGTTTGCTTAACACAGGGAAAATACAACTCTGCCCTTACCCTCCCAGTGTCGATAACTCTCCCAGGGTCAAACCTGCTGCTTTCTCCTCATGCACCAAAGCACTTCATCCCAATGACTAGACCTATTTCCAAGCATTTGACTGAACCTCTCCTTGTTTTAACACCTCAGTTAAAGTCCACCTCAGCCCCAGAGCAAGAATCCAGCCTACACCACCTCCAATGGCAGAGTTTCAGACCTTCTTGCTATGTATTTGGAAGGCTAAACTTTGGAAGGCTAAACTTTGGAAGTCAAGGAAATGTGACAAAACCCACTGTACTAGTTCCTCTGTTGTATGCATCATCAGCATGGTACTATGGATCACAGGACTTGACATGGCTTGAATTAGGCTCTTCAGTTGCATTTGTCCCACCATCTCCTCCTCATTCATGACTTAACTCATGACTCCTAAGAGGTATTTTGCTGTAATTGTCCTAAATGGTGCTATTATCACTTTGCTGGTTTCATCAGAGCAAGACGAGCTTTTGCCAACAGGGATGAGAGGGTCCATTTCTGGGGAACAGCTTTGTCTGGGAAAGTTTCTCTGAAGTAATATGAAAGAGAATCAACCAAAACTATCAAAGAATCTAAAATATTGGAAAACATTCTACTCCTCAGAAATAAATAACCTATACTTTATGGAATAATTATAAATGATATGGGATCCACACTCAGTGTGGTCTGCTTGGTAGAAGGCAGCAGGACTGACCAAGCATTCATGACCACAGAAAGCTGCCAGAACACAGATAAAAATCTTTACATGAGATAAGAGCCAAATCAGAACCAAATCATTTGTATTTTCAGTCAGGTTTTGGTTTCCCTTGTGTCAAAGCCAGAAGAGGGATTACTATCCTGGGTATATAGCACCAGAAAACCATAAGGAAAGCTGTTGCTTCAGACAGAAGATCAGGCAAAGGCTCTCATAAGCTTTCAGTAATTTAGGAGTTACATGAAGTGCCCTTGTCTCCAGACCCTGCCTATGATTTAAACCTCCAAGACTATATGAAACCTAGGTCCAAATCAGACCAAACAACAGCTTTCAGCTTATCTTTGAGTAAAGGATGGCAAGCAGGAAATATGGTTCAATGTTCTCTTTCCTGGGTGTATTTTTTTCCCACTGTATCAGTAATCTTCACACTCTTCACACTATAACACACCTTTTTCCCCCCGATAACCATATGCAACACAAGAATCTAAACCTACTTTTCCTTCTTTGTGAGAGGCTGCAGCCTCACCAGTAACCAGTATAAAGCAACTGTCTCTGTGACAAGGACTACAGGCACAAAATCTGAAATGCAAATCTTACCAGCACTTATGTTTTTATAAAAACTGTATTGACAGCAGCAGATTGAGAAAAAGGGAACGGTGCACTCTAACTTTAAAAAAATGCTTGCCACAGTTTCATTGTGTCAGACAGTAACTGAAAGTCAGCTGAGCTTTAGGGAAGGCACAAATGGGAAGTCTTAAAGATATAATATACACAACTGACATTTAAAAAGACAAACACCAAGTACAGAGCAAAGGGAGCTAATTTAATAAAATAAGGGTTTGGCAGCGAGTGTTTATTTGTCTTGGAGGACTTTTTTCTTTTTTTAAAGAGCACCATTCACGTTGCTCATTTTCAGGCTTGGTTACATCCCTGATGGATAATTTTCCAGTTACTACCCTTATTAAAAAGTACTAGACTATTTCACAGCAGTAGTCCCAATCACTGTAGCAATACAATGCTGTGTATTATGTTATTCATCTTCAAAATGCTTCATAAATATTAAAGACTAGACCATAACGCTGCAATCTACCTTGAATAAAGGTAGCTCATAGCTATTCCAGCCTAAGAACTTCATTCTCTGTTCGCAAACACTGCAGTTTCCTGCTTGCATCCTTCTTGCTCTAAGGGTTTCAATGTAAGCAGAAGTGTGGTTTTAACTGAGTTTTTATTCCTTATTTGTCATCTAAATGAGAGCTGAGGCCTCTTTAAAAATCTAAGCATGACAGTGAATACCAGACCCATGAAAACTAGCGTTTCACTTTCTAAGGTGTCCTCAATGCTCTATGAAGGACTAAGAGGCCAAGATAGAAACTTCTACTAGAAGCCCATATACTAAAATAATTTTCCTGAATTTAAACAGCACTGTTTAAAAAAAATGGACTACACCAAAAGCTTTAGAAATGGCACTATGCAAAAACCATGTCAACACATAGCCCTTAAAAAGCTTTTTCAAATAATTCTCTAAGATGCTAGGTCCACTTATTAGCTTCAGAAGAAACTGAAGAGGAAACACAGAGAAAGGATAAGAAACCAAGATTTTCCAGTTTGAAGGTTGTTTCTAACACTAGTCTTTCATGCCAAGTGCTATTAAGAGGTTATTTCTCATGAAGACCACTTCCTATAATCTTCAATACACTTCAGCTTGGTTATCAGCAGCTGCTTACTCAAAACCTTGGGGGGGGGAGGTGAGGGGTGGTTATCAGGCACTGTCTGTCTGCGCTAGGGTGTGAGCACACATGATTTCCAGGTGGAGAGAGAAATTTTGATGTTGCTTTAATATTACATTGAGTCTACATAAATATATTCTGTACCAAAGAAGAAGATGTCATGTTGCTAATTCATCTGTCTTCACTGTAGATATATAACCTTGTATCATTTAGATCTCTATTGTATCTTCAAAAAAAGGATAGAAGAAAGCTACAGCTTCGCTAATATACTGTTTATTTTAATGCAGAAGCACCTACAATTATATAAATGTTAAGTAACCATAGCTGATTAACTCTGTTAAGGTTAATTGCAGTTGAATGTAATTTAAAGATTCATTTGAAGTGAATTATATGTTCTTTTAATAATCAACATTTTCGTATTGCATAAAACAGCTGGTAGGAAAATGCTTTCATGACTATTAAGTCCCTGTTGAGGTCTAAGAGATAGCAGGGAGATTTTTCTATGAAATTCATGCAACTGTTTTCCCTCTCAGCTTCAGACACTGGAATAGGGCCTTATAATCACAAAATGTTGAGCAATTTTTTTCTGGAATTCAGACCACCTTCAGTACCTCAGACTGTGTCCTGGTTTCAGCTGGGTTAGAGTTACTTTTCTTCCTAGTAGCTGGCATAGTGCTGTGTTTTGGATTTAGGATGAGAAGAATGCTGATAACACACTGATGTTTTAGTTGTTGCTAAGTAGTGCTTAGGCTAGTCAAGGACTTTCTTTTTCAGCTTCCCATGCTCTGCCAGGTGCACAAGAAGTTGGGAGGGGGCACAGCCCAAGATAGTTGATTCAAATTGACCAAAGGGCTATTCCATACCATATGACGTCATGCTCAGTATATAAACCGAGGGGAGTTAGCTGGGGGGCAGCGATCGCTGCTCGGGGACTGGCTGGGCGTCGGTCGGCGGGTGGTGAGCGGTTGCATCACTTGTTTTCTTTTCCCTGGGTTTTGTTTGTCTCTCTCGTTCTCCTTTTCATTACAATTATTATTATTATTATTACTATTATTATTATTATTTTATTTCAATTATTAAACTGTTCTTATCTCAACCCGTGGGTTTTCTTACTCTTGCCCTTCCGATTCTCTCCCCCATCCCACCGGGGAGGGGGAGGGTGAGCGAGTGGCTGCGTGGTGCTTAGTTGCCGACTGCGGCTAAACCACGACAGTCCTTTTTGGCGCCCAACGTGGGGCTCGAAGGGTTTGGGATAACAACTGTCGGACTCAAAAACTTGAGTAATGTATCCCAAATCAGTCTGGAAAAATCTTGACTGCAGGAGGCTTGTATCACTGTGGGGTGACAGTCATTTCTGTCCTGGATATTTCAATTCATCAAAAATCCAATCAATCCTTTAACTTTTAAAAGGGATTACTTAAATGAGTGAATATTCTAGTCTCACAGAACTAAATGTTTTCAGTAAGAGTAGCAGTTCACTCAAGATTTGTGTAGTGATACTGAGACATTCTGAGCATTTCACTGCAGAGTACAGTTTATTTAAATAATTTAAATTTAAAATAATTTAAAAAATTATTTTTCCCAGTCCAAATAATTGTCAAAAGCACCTGGACTTCCAAAGAGGCATGGCCTTGTAGTCTCAACACAAGAGCAGACACAAAAGTTCAAAACTATCATCATTTTGTGTTTTTCCACTATGTTGCTTTAGGGAAGAAGTTTCAATTACCTTCCCTGGTTTCTAGCACAGACAAAAACTTTCACTTAACATTTTAGAGGTGATATTTTGAAGAGTTCATATATTTCTTGTAAAATACCTGAAGCTACCTATTCTAAAAGCACTAAACAATGCCAAAATGATATTTACGTAAGTTAGATCTTTCACCTACATTTTTTTACTCATGGTTCTAAAACCGTAACTGGGATAAGCATCTGTAAGAGTTAACAAAAAAATCTGATTAGAAAGTATAGACATATTCTACTATGGGAAGCCAGGCTCTCACCTCCCAGTAATCTAGCAAACACTGTGTAAACAACTAGAAAAATCATCTGTAAGAAACAGAAAAGAAAAGGGATGCTGACAGCAACATTTGTGAATTACAAGCAGGGAGTTCTAAAAGAATCAAGACTGGAAGTGAAAAGTCCCTCTTCATTCTACAAGCTATAAAAAAGTAGCTGAGCTATCAACCCACTTTTCATTGACTTGACTGGGGATCACACCAGGTCTGTGTTCAGCACAAACCTGGACAACTTGCTGCCATTAGAGTATAGAACTGTGCTGCTTCTGGTTCAGACGGGGGCAAGAAATGAGGTGCCTTGTGTTCTGACTGTTGTTGGATGTCTGGACCTTGTCACTGTACCTGTGTTAAATTAGAGAAATTCCATATCTGAGACAGGGTACTAATCCTATGAGAGGGAGCATTTCCATTACTTAACATAATGGTTCTGTACACAGAAGAGACAGGCAAAGCTCAATAGAAGGATGACCAGGAACAACTGTCAAAACTTTGTCTAAAATTTGTTCCTTCTCCGCATTTCTGTTCAGCCAGCTTAGCATTTTTTGCACATTGTTTAATTCTAACAGGTTACATGCTGAACATCCAACTATATTAACAAAGGTCTTCTTGATTTTTAAGGTTAAATTCAAAAGACAGAAGGAAAACTACCTGGATTACTGTGGGGGAGGGGGCAGATCAATTAATGCATTTCCACATCTCTAATAGAACTACAGATGTCCTTCTTTTTAATGACACCTCCTACGTTTGAGGAATACAGATATTTATTTAAATAATTCTGTAGTATATATTTCTTTTACAGAAGGCTGTTTCCAGTAGACTGGAGGTGAAGCACAACACTGGCAGTTTTCTAAGATCCTAGTCCTAAACCGCAGACATTAGACCTGGTTCGTACCTCTCTTAATGCCATAAATATTGCAATTTTATTCTGAAAATCTTGAATCATTAATAAAGTTGTACCATCTTAACAACGTTATACGGATTCTAAGTTTTCTTCATGACAGCATGGGGCTATCTTGCAAGAAATATTATCACAGACTTTCTAAAAATCTATACAAAATATAGACTTTTTTTGGACATAGTCCCATCCTTTTTCTAATATGGGAATGATTAAAAACACTTGGCCCAGAACACACCTATTTTTCAATGATTTTTCACCCTCTTGTCTCCTTTCTGGAAGCCATAAGCCTCTAATATGAAATACAGAGCTGTACTGATGTAAGAGTTTGGTGGCTGATGCTGTAACTCTTACATTCTGGGTTGTCTCCCTATGTCAAATTTGGGCATGTGATTCTTTCTTCAATACTTCTGGAAGAAACTGCCAAATGAACAAAGTTAGCGCACATGGCCTTTAGTCAATTTATTCTGACTTCAATAACTACATGGAAGTAGTGTTAATACTGGCCAGTTGGTTGTATTCCAGAGTGTCATCTTTGCAGTTCATGCAGCTATCTTATATTTCTTTACCTTCTCCACACAACATACCTTTCAAGTTATCATCCTTCATTGTGTCAATGGGAACAGATATACTCATATGCTGTATCCCTTTTATCTTCAGTTAAGTTTCAAAGGCAAAGGATAATGTAGCATCACACATGATAAATCCATTTTCCACTAATTGCCATATCTCTTTCCATCAGTGTAAAACAGTTCAGATCTGAGACACCCCTCGTCTGGCCACCTCAACACCTGCAAGACTGAAATGGTCACAAGGAACAACTTCTACTTGTTCCACAACCCTTTGGAAGACTTCCTTTAAGTTCAAACAGTTCCCAGGTTAAACTACCAGTTCTCTCCACAAGTACCACTAGCATCACGTCTCCTCTTCTGAGGACTGAGCACAAGAATTTCTTCACAACATTATTTTACTTTATGGACAACCCCAACCTCAAGGTCTGGTGCCTTCTACTCTTCACATGTCTTGTGCCACATTAAGGAATACAGGTGGTGAACAGGCAGACACAAAACCAGGAGAAACATTCTCTAGACTCTCCCAGTAAATCCATACCTCAAATAATTACTGCCAAATATAAAGAATAAAGCAGCAAGACGACTCAGCTACCTGCCACCAGTAACTTTCAGAGAACTATTTGTGTGAGAGTACTCAAGAGGGTTGTATTGTTGGGTTGGCAAAGACAAACATTTATTCATGTCAAGAAAAAGAACTTGTAATACCATCTCATCTACCATAACGTATCATCAAGGTGATCACTCAGAAAAGAAAAGTTAGCCAGACAGCTATAATTACTTCTCTTTACTGTGAAAGCTGTACATTCTCCTTGTGGAATAACATTTCATCTTTAAATTAATCTCCTTTCTCACTTACCACCTTTCAGAATTTTTGATTCCTCCTCTCCCCACCCCATCCCCCCACCTCGGTGAACTGCGTAGCTTCTGTTGTCAACACTTCTGATCATCCTTTTACTAGATGACCATCCTATTTAATTGTTTTAGTTGAGGCATTTAGTTGAGCAAGGTGAACGCTTTCTTAAACAGATTTGAAAACCTAAGTCCTTAACTGAGCCTCCTGAGTCATTCAGGCTTGGAAAATAAGGCTTTTAGTTTGGTTGTTCTAGGAAAGGCAGAATCAGAGAATCGTACTTACAGGAGCTGTAGTAAAAAAATCACTGCACAACATTAAATTGTCCTCTATTTTTTTGCTGTTTGAGCTCTGCAGCTCAGAACTGTAATGTGCAGGAACATGTTTAAATTATGGGAACTGCTGAGGGGATCCAGCAGAGAGTGAGTCCCAGTGCTTGGGATCAGGTTGCAGTCACCAGGCTGGGAGACAGGCCGATATCAACACTGCATAAAAGCAAGGTCAGGAACTGAGAAGTTAAGGTGGATACAAAGTTGAAAGGCAAGGTGATAACATTGTCAGAAGTCAGAAAATTAAGGAGCCAAATACGGCCACAAAGGCTGTTTTGCAGGAAGTACAGGATTGCTCGTCAGGAGTCTGGCTCCAGAAGAGAAGGGAGAGAGCAAGAGCAGAGAATACAAAATCCAGATGGCTGCTGGAACAAAGGAGCGAGGGTCAGAACCAGGAATCAGAGATGACTGCCCAGCTCACATATGACACATACACAAAAAATAAGCAGCCCAAAGTAACTGATGGCATAAATCTTACACCCGTTTGGATGCAGTAGATCACCCAGCAGTTTTACAGACCAGTTCTCAACTGGCTGGGTTTGTCAGGCTCTTTGCTGTCCAAGCTGGAGCCCAGATGGTGACAGAAGAGTTTGGTTGTCCAGCTGAAATCTAACAGACTAATAACAACCTTTAAATAAATCGTATGACTTTCAGAACTGCTCAGCAAACACTGGTTCTTGTGACTTCATTTTTACTCAACCATACACTGAAAACTTCCTTCACGTTCCAATGGAGGTTTTACAGAGTCAAGATACAGACCAAAACACTGAAAGTTGAAAAAGGAGTTTCTGTGAGATATAAAATTCAGTTAACCGTAACCAGTGTTTGGGACCCCTCTGTAAGTAGCATATAAGTTGCTCATTTCACAGCCCCCAATAAATGCAACTGGCAATCTATCAACAAATAAAATTTACTTATAGCTTTAAAATTCTGGTGTATGACATTTGTGGATTCAGTAATTACAGGGGAAAGAAAAGCCAGATTAAAATTTGCATAACGGAAAATTTCTGCCTTTGATTATAGTGGGCAAAAAGAGATTTTTAGGATGCTGCAACTGCCCTAGGTGTTTTACACAGAGTATGAAGTGCTGGGAAGAACAGTGTCTGACAGGGTAGGAGGAGATGCAGTGCTGTTCTCTGGATCTCAGATAATTGCTTGTTCTGCCCAGAAACCTCTGAGAGGTAGTACCGTCACAGCTCGTAAGCTGCCTGCCCTCCGTAGCCTGACTCTTTGTCAAAGCATAAACATATCTATCAGGACTGTTATCACGACTGCCTCATTGAAATTATTCCATTTAGAGTCTCTCGTCCTCCCGGAAACAAATGCTGCAAGCATGAACTGCATGTAGGTGTGGTTACACCTACGCAGATGCTAATCATAGATTAAACTAGATAGATGAACCATCAGAAGTCAAGACCTTCTATAAACACAGATATTTAATGCATAGATAGATGACTGGTAGAGTAATTGTCTGCTGATAATCTCTGTTAGTTTGATGTAATAATATAAGGCTTTATTTTAGGCCCAAGCCACAAGTACAGGATAACCGCAGACTTGTTCAGTCAACTTGTAGTCCAAAGCAGAAAAAGGCAGGAATCCATAATCTGTCTGCTAGTTCATTGCAACAACACAGGTGACAGAAAGCAATCTCTGTATCATAGACTGACAAAGGATAACTTTGAGATGGAGTAAGGAGACTACAACACCCTCCAAAGACACACCTGGGTTTGAGTAAAATAATTCTTTTCAGCAGTGTTTTAAAATTGCATCCCCAGCTTCAATCAAGTGCATCTTGATGTAACAGGAATACAGTTCAGAGGAACTCGAGCGACAAGCGCTAAAGAATGTTTTACATAAGAGCGTCACAGCATGAGGAGACTTGCTAAGAACTCCGCTGGCAGGACTCAAGAAAGAGCTGAGCAACTTTAATAAGAAGATCAGGGTAAATGAAAGCAAAATTTAAAAAAAAGGCAGAAGAAGAAAAGAAAGGCCAATGTAATAGAAATCTTGTCTCACTACAAAGGCAGAAGAGATGAAAGGCAAGAGGAACTACCTTCTTGTTTTTGGGCTCAGATGCACTGGCGCATCTCTGCAAATGTCAGCAAGTCAGAAAGCAAATCAAAAGAAACAGCTCTGATCAGGGGAGTGTGCTTTTGAAAATGAATACATCTACCGAGGGTGTAATGTGGCACATCAGGCCACCTGGATAATGAGGGGCAGAAGATGAGAAGGGGGACGAACTATGTCAACTCCTAAATGAGAAGGCTGATGGCAGAGATGGGTCTGTTTTGCCGGAGCTTTTATTAGGAATCATTTGTGTAGCAGTACTTTGGGCCTCAGCTTTGGCGCTCTCTTTGCTGTGCAGAATGAGTGTTGTTGGGCATGAGATTTCAAGGAGCTAATCTCTGGCTTGGAGCCACGGATGACCAAGCTCTCTCCTCAAACCATCTCCAGGAAGCTTGCAAAACAATGAGCTAAAGACTGGTTTTGTCTACAATTTCCTAGAGCTTCAGAGAATATTGTGAAGTTAAAAGATATTGCCTAAATGTCATGACTTGTGAACTGCATCTAAAAAGGCTGATTTATCTTTTAAGGTTGTTCAAGAATTTCTTCAGATATCCAAAGATTTTTGTCTTAAAATTGTAACAAGTAAGCAAGTTATATTCATACATAAAGGTAATGACAAATCTAATTTTTTTGGTGAGGTTAAAAAAAAAGGGGAAATGAGTATGTAAATTGACAGAAGTTTAAA
>VYZW01009670.1:2586-7586 GCA_013401315.1 Balaeniceps rex
AATAAAATATTATGAAGCATGATAAAACATATTTAACACGCAACACTACTGCCCCATAGTGAGCCTGCTGTGCCCAGTATTAATACTTCAAAATACATAAACTTGGAAAACAAACAAACAAAAAGTTGTCACAAAGCCCAACTAGTTTTGAACAAGAATCTAACCCATATAAATAAGCCTCCTGAATTTCATGCATTACATTCCGCAAAAAAACCAAGAAGCATCCTCCACAGACATGCTTGGGCTACATGGCTGAAGCCTCTTAAATTTCTGACCCTGAGCACTCTCGCGAAGACAATGGTGTTAGCTCTAAGACTTACCTTATAAACAGTTACTCTCTGCCAATTAAAGAATAATTTCATAGTGATATATTAGGTGAAAGCAGAGGATATTGTAGATTAACTTTAAGCTAACAGTTTTAGGCATTTTATACTCTCACCTGTACAAGACTCCTGTCCACAACTACCCCAGAAAGAACCTGTGATTGAGGGCCTGCGGTTTTAATATCTTGTAAATTTTGCTCTCGAATCTGTAAAGGAAAACAGCAGAATACAGCCACATAAGCAACAGGGAAAAGTTAACCACATTTTCATATTTGAAAAAGGGGTGGGTGAACATGCCAACAGGCTGCTACTAGTGTCTATTGCTATGGCCCTACCCATCAAATAAAGCTGTGCTTATAAACACCACTTGAAGATACGTGCTCAGGTTCCTAGTTGTTTCCTCACATTTCTCAGAATTTAGTCTTTAAGTACCACAGCAGGTGCTGTGCTTTGCTTTTTAGTACTGGCTCATGGTAAAACTCTACAGATCAGGTAACAGACAACTCCAGTTTGTGAAGAAAAGTGAGGAGAGAAGAGAAGCACAGAGGTCATATTTATGTAAGTCTATTGTACCTGACCAGTCATTTACAGGTTTCTGTCACTAGCCATTAGTCACTGATATTGCACCACAGTATCATCTTCCTACAGAACTTACTATAAAACACTGCACAATATTCAGTTTTTGCATCTAGTCAGGACCATATTCTCAAAAGGGCATATAAATATTTTTTCTGTGCATAAACTGACACTCCAGAGTACTCAAACAATCCCTTTTGTTGCATCCTAAATACTTCCCAGTTCTTTCCATACAGAAGATGGGAACAGAAACTGGATCTTAAATTAGATATCCTACAGTGGCAAAGAATTCCTAACAACCGACTCAAAATTTATTTCTAAAATATTCTGGTTCTTGTTCCAAGGTAAGTAAAGAAAAGCATGCATCCAGGAAGACCCCTACGTTGCAACTAAAAAGGACATTCAATTTATATAAAAATACATGCATACAAGTATACAAACACAAGGTATTATTACTACTTGGTATTTCAGAAAGTATGAAGATCCTGCATCATCTGTAACTTGTTTCTAGTTTACCACCCTTCTTGAAATCAGGAAAGTAAAAAGTTTGAAGTTTTACTTCTCTCCTCTTAGTTGTTACTTCTCTCCTCTTAGTCGCTTCATTCAAGTTTTTAATAAAACAGTATTTGTGTTTCAAACACCAAGAAACTGCTCAGCAATTTTACCAGACTTCTCATTTCAAGTGATTATTATTTTACAGTGCCGAGTCAGGAAAAGCAAAAGCTCTATCAGCCTTATACAAATTATTTTAGAACAAATCAGTATTCCTGCTAGCACCCCTGCTCACAGACTTTCCTGTGACATAATGCTAACTCCCATGTTCCATATGGCCATCAGCTAGAAGTAACAAAACAATCCAGGACAAGTTAAGTATTAACAAGATACCAGTGCATATTTTATACTTTAAAATAAATAAAGTGAAAAAACCCCAATGCATTCAATGCTTTCCTGTTGGTAGATTGGTGACAAGAAGGTCTGAAATTCAAAGACTGGAAAATTAACTGCTAGGCCATTTCAAAAAGATTAACATGCAGCTCCAAAGGCTGAAAAAATTTCGGCAACCATCACAGCATATTATAATATAATAAAATATAATATGGAGAGAGATCCACAGACTTATTTGTCTAGGCCACATTTTCAACTGGTGAAACTAAAACAGGAAAACAGGTCACTAATGTAAAACTATGATCTCAGGGAACAGAATTACTACTGTAAACTCAGTGGTGGCTGTTTCAGAGGTATCCAGCAACTGGTCTGAGAGTAACAAAATACAATTAAAGTCTTCATATAGTGCACAGTAATACCATCTTTTTCCAAGATGAGTTCAGAACATTTAGGAATTGTTTCACTACCTAGTCATAAAGGGGCAGGACAATACCAGAGCTGTGTCACTGAACCCCAAAAATTTCCCTATAGCAAAGTAAGTTAGTTCATTACAAGCACGCAACTTAATTATAGTGATGACCAAAAAAAAAAGTTATTTTACTGCTATTACAAACCTTGTTCCTCATTTCTTGGACCTCCTTTGGATTGGTGTTCAATGGAACAAACAGGTTAGGGACAGCAGAGGTGGCAGTTCTATGTCCATCCTCTTTAGTCCACTGTAATATCAAGAACAGTTGAACAGTCAGAATTGCTGTAATGGCTATGGATGCTCAGAGCAGCAAATTCACATAACAGTTGATCATGCATTATACATAGCAGAGAACTGAACCAATGATTGTATTCTTCTACTCATTCCTAAGACTATTTAAGTTGCTTCCTTCTTCAGTAATATAAACTGTACCTTCAGATACATTTCTAAATACCAGAATCATTCTATTAAGTCAAGCTAGTAACAACAACAAAAACTAGAAAGCCAGTTAACTTGCAACTAACTTCCACCCAAAACAATGCAATTCCTAGGCTATGTACAATTCAGAGATTATGGAGACTGAAAGGTTTTTAAGCTGTTTTTCTGTGCACTTGACCACACGGACAACTGCGGTGTTCTGCGTTTCTAAAAACAGTCCACTTCTCACTTTATGAAGAGACACATTAATACAGGAGTAGCAAAACTCCAATACAATTACTTTTTTTTAAGAATATTTTTATCAGATATTTCACAATGAGTTCGTATTTGTTTAAAAATGACACTATACCTTACCCAGAGAAGTACAGCAAGATCTAAGACACGAGCTTAAAACCCTGTTACTGCCATTTTCATTTTCTGCACTGGGTGTTTGTACACAATAGCACGAGAGAGACAGAGAGATCATTGATTCAATCCTCCGATACTCAACAAACATCAAAGCGAACTTAAAGCATAAGATGACAGAAGTATGAAAAGCAATGTGATGTCACTAACCAGGTTTAGTGAATGATTCTGTACTGTGAAGCGAGTGGGCATCACCAAAGTTTTGCATTAAAACAAGCTACTTCAGCAAAATGTTCTGTTTCCAGAATTAGTTTCTGCACAAATAAATAGCTGTATCAGCACAGCAACCTAGAGGAACAGTTTGGTGATGTCGAATATTTTATAACTCAGCTCAAAAGGTTACAAAAATATCCCAAACACAAACTTTAAGCGCTTCATGGGTTCTTCACAGAAGGTTGCTTTATTTGATCAGTGCATTTAGTATGGAGCTCTGTTTAATTTGATGCACAACTAACTTTTTATCTTGATATGTTTATTATATGTGGTGTCCTAATTTCCAATCATTATTGCATAGAAAATGCACTGAACAGTAAAGCAAACCTGTTAATAGAGCAAATGCTATGCGTTTTTTCCTAGGTAACTTCAAGAAACAATAAGATAGCCAGAAACCGTCAAACTTCAAAAAGCAACAGAATTTTAAAATGTTTTGCAACTGTAAAGTAAAAAATGGAATGAACATGGAGCTGTGAAATACTCACTGATGATTATCTTCTCAGATAAAAACTACTCCAGCTTTTTATTAAAGATAGTTTTTAGTCAAAACATATATAAAAACAACCTCAACATAACAAGCTATTTTTTCTTTAGGTTAATAACAAGCATTAAAAAAATTAAATAACACAAACCTGTTATACTGTATGAAATTTTCTATTGCTTCAGTATATCAATAAACAAGACTAGTTTCTGAGCAGGAATTTTGCTTCAATCTTTCACTGATAATTTCAAGTATAAAATACTACCTACTTTGTGAGCTAAGGTTGAAAAGCACAAACTGCTCCAAACAAGCATAGCTTTAAGCTTTCTTCCAATCAAGGCAAAACTATAGTTGAGTTTAGTAAAATGTTGACAGTGCAAGCAATATACGTATACATTAATCTCTTAAATCAAAAAGACCACCACAAAAATACCACAGAGATAGAGATCCTCTGTTTTTTCAGGGCTTTCTACATGTTAACACTATATATTTTAGTACACACGTTGCCCGAGTAATCATTCCATAGAAGTATTCAAAATATAGAGAACTCTGAACGTATTCAGAGGCGAAGCAGAGTTTTGTAGGGGTAAATAAGAATGAAGCAGTGTTCTGGAAAAAAATGATGTGTACTTTTTCCCTTTTCAAGAGTACTAGTTTTTTTTAAGACTCACCTGTAACCATACTACTAATATATATAGCATCACTACCGAAGTACCACTGAACTACTAGTTTAGCTTGAAGTCAACCATTACAAAAGCTTGTATGAGTGCAAATCCCTGCCTACATTTTAGATGCTCTGTATATGCCCAAGAAAATATCAAAGCCACAGTTACACACCAACAGCTATTGATGTCCATTTGAAAGCATTTGATACTTTTTCTTTTCAATTAACATATCTTTCAGTGCAAAATTTAACTGTAAGCAGCATTGATAAACAAAAAAAAAAAGCACCGGTTGCAGAATCTATCGATTAGTGCCTGCTGATGGCCTGAGCTGCACTTTAGTCATGCCGCACCCAGCTGATACTTTAGGAAAGACTTTCCATTTATGGCCATCTACTTACATGCAACACTACATGCAGAAGGCAGCTGGTTGTGAACACTCAGAGGCTTTGGGGTAGACAAAAGCATAGTAAACAGGACAGAAAGAGGAACTGAGAAATTAGACAAGAAAAACTGCTTAAGGAAAGAAACAACACTTAAATACTTGG
>VYZW01009670.1:10086-13468 GCA_013401315.1 Balaeniceps rex
ATACTAGAATTCTTACTTGAATCTCACAGGCAAGCACTAGATTATGAATATAGTAGAAAGCCTCCTCAACAGTCTCTCCAACTGATACTAAGCCATGGTTTCTGAGAATAAGGACCTAGAGAGACAATGCAAAGAAAGTTAACAGCAGTAAGGCAAGTGTTTTCTTGCTCTTGATTAAAGAACATACCTCCCCCACCCCCCCCACAAATACTTTTTTTTAATTCCAGATGTAAATACTGACCTTGCTTTTAGGCCCCAAATTTTTCTGAATAACCACCTTTTCTTCATCATCCACTAAAATCCCATGGTAGTCATGATAAGCTACTTCTCCCAGAGAAAGTGCTTCAGGTGAAATTGGCAAGAGACCACACTTCATTGCAGAAACCTGAGAAATATTAAAACAAGTAACTTAATTTCTTGCAACAGAAAAAATGAAAATATAATTATAAAAATTATAATAAAAATATGTTTATATATTACACGTATGTGTCTGTAGAGGCATGTACATANCCCCCACCCCCCTCCAAAAAGAAGAAATTTAGTGATGAACTTTGACACAGGTAATTCTGCAGCACCACAGGTAAAGTTAAGGAATATTTTTAAAGACTAGTCTATAATTCACAATTTCAGGAATCTGATAATTTATCCTTAAAATGGTTGTATCACTGCTGTTAATCAGTTTAAAAAAAAAAAAAAAAACCACCACCAAAAAAACCCAAAATGTGAACTTTGAAATAGAGTCACCAGATGACTCTCTCAAAAAATTCCAGGGGTAAAACTGACTTGTAACCAGTTGCTCTAAGAAATATTGGAAAAGTTTCAAATATTTAAGAAAACCTTGATAAAATGTGCTTTACAAAGCCAACAAAATATGCTAAAGCTCTTATGACTCACTGTCAAGAGATATGGTGTTTTGTGGTAAAGGACACACAAATATGAAATATGTATTTTCCAATTATAAAGCTCAATTCACTGTCTGACCACTCATGTAACAACCAAATAAGGAGGATCTGATTGATTCAAACAGAACCACATATCTGAAGGCAGACTTAAAGGCTTTCTGCCCTTCAAAAGGGAAGCAAATCCACGACTAAGGGGGACCCACCTATTTTCCAGTTGGGTGAGCAGAACAGGACAGATGACAAACTAAAAAATGTGCTTACCGCTGCCCCTGCTGGCGTATGAATATGAACAATGCATTTAACATCAGGTCGAGCTGCGTAAATTGCAGAGTGCAAAGTAAAACCAGCTTGGTTTACTCCCAAGTTAGTGCTTCCACGATCAACTACATCTCCCTGAATATTGATTTTAACCTGGAAACGAAAAGAATTAGTTTCATAAATCAATCAAGACTGCCAAAAATCTGATTAATTCAGCATCTACCACTGAAGCTCTAAAACTGTATTTCTTTCAGTATTTTATTTTAACAAGTGTCAAAACGTGCACTGTAAGGCTGTAGGTAGGTGGCCAGGGCCCCAGCTTGAGATTAAGCTAACAGAAGAGGACATCAGGAACTACTGGATATGACACGAGAAATCGCTGCATGTAACAAGTAACGGTGCAAGAAGCTGACAAAAGTTACAGACAGCGCTGTGACAAATGGCTGCATTTCACACAGAGTTATGGTGGAGTTATATAGGAGACTTGCAAACTTTACAGATACCTGAAAAGGAGTATTGGGATCTTTTGGGGAGTAGGTTCTTGAAAGGCCAGCACCTAGATAACCATACCACTGATACCATGTAAGGCTGAGATTGCCCAGGTAATAATATTATAAATACCAAATTTGGATATAGATGTAGCAAAACTGGAATAAAAGGGAAAACGTAATTATGCATGGGTTGTTTATTTGGGAGAGAACAAGATTGGAGAAAATGGGAGTTTCAAAGTGGAGAAGTGAAGAACAAGCATGAGAGAAAGGGGCGATAAAGGGCCAGTCGTGTAAGCAGGCTGCTGGTCAGCATGCTCATCTGGCTAAGCCATGTGCATTATCACTCCAGACTATCTTCTTATTAAATCCTGCTGCTAGCTATTTTCTGTGTGAACATGCTCTCTACTGTGTCTTTGTGTGTGTGCGTTTCGCTACCTTCATGCAACCTTCATTCTCAAGGTACTTACATTCCTGACATAGAGATAAAAGCAGAATACCTTAAAAAAACAAACAAACAAAAAAAACCAAAACAAAAAACCAAACACACAAAATACTCCACAGCGTGGCCCTTACCCTCTTCTAAAAATCTTGTAGTAACAAGAAAGGGCAGGTCTCAGTTTTCTACATTCCTTTTCCTATAAGCTTTTTCAATTAAAATTTTACAGATGGTTAAGGTCAAGTTATGTATGAAAGAGCCAACTTTACAGATAGCTGAGGGGGAGTATTGGGCCCTTAAGGTGTGAAGAGCGATACAAGTTTGAATGTTACTACTCTGCACACACTCACCTCACCTCTCTGCTAGAGGTTACTTACCTTACAGTAGCCAGGTGGAAAGAACAGTGTGAAAGTTTTTGTTTCAATGCAAGGGAGTCAACCACATTAACTCAAGTTGCCTTCAGCAGCCATGTAGACTAGACTGAAGAGAAACGCTCACAAAATGCTTCCACTAGCTAAGAGTTAAGGGAGTTGTGTCTTCAACTACAACCATTAGATCTCAAAACCATAATTTATCTACACCCTCAGCTACTTACATCATTAAACAATGGCAACTAAATCGGGCATCTGACACAATGTCTTGAAATTGTAATTGGTGTGCATCATTTATGTCTGAAGCACATACTGTTTCCCTCGACAAGCCTGACTCGACAGTCAACAGCTTTCAAGGGCAAGATGTGATTAGCTATCCAAATGACCTGGCTCCTTTTTACAGCTAGATCAACTGGAGGACAACCGGCTGGTGAACATGTGCAAAGAAATCTCTCTCAGAGATACCTCAGCTATACCAAAACCAACCATGTTCAACAAAACTGTTCTAAACATGTAACACAGAGTAAAATATTCTCTAGGACAGAATTTAAACAGTGACAGCTATGAATAGCTGAACCTGCTCTGTCTGTATATTTTACAGCTGTGAAAAACAGTAATTGCTTACCAGACTAGATGCAGTAACTTCACTATAGAGGAGTCCAAAAGGTACAATGAGGAAGTGCTCCTGCTCAGAATTTACTCTGGCCTAAGGATAAAACAAGAGTAAAAGTTATTAAGAATATTTTATTAAAGCATACAAGAAGGCCCAAAAATGTGAAAGTTACTTTCACTTCCTGAGTATGGAATGGTCAAGTTGCCTATAACATATGCAGTATGATTGCCATGTATGCTACAACAGATAATCAACATACAGCACAGTTAATGAACTCATTGTCCTGGTTTTCAGCTGAGTTAGAGTTACTT